>PVKH010021763.1:0-14250 GCA_004027955.1 Chaetophractus vellerosus | reverse complement strand
GGCTTAGCTTCTGTTTCCTCCACAAGTTCAACTGTAGACCATGAGGCTCTCTATGCTTTGCATCTCTCCAGAAGACCAGCTGTAGACTATCGGGCAAATGGCTCACTCCAATATCAGAACTGCTTCTCCAATCTGCTTCTCTCATCTCTGCTGCCTTTTGTCTAGCCTTTTATACTTGAGACCATGCCCACTGGGGGGTGGGGCTCAATGTCCCACTGAAGTGGCAGTTGATGCCCTAATCATAACTTAATCATGCCCAGATGAACAGGTCGGTTTACAAGCATAATCCAATTTATATTTTTGGAATTCATAATTAAATAAAACGGTCAAACCATTACACCATGCTACAAAGCTTTTGCAAAGTGTCTTTATTCACAGAAGGGGAGAGTAACTACACCATTATTTTGATGTCAGCCTTTCAGATGTTTCTATTCTAGGGAGTTCCCTCATTTGAAGAGTTTAAGGTTAGTGGCAATGTTTCAGGGACAGAGTCTAAATAAAGTTACTACTCTTATCTGTTGTCCTTGGCTTCCAAGACCCATGGTGACCATTGTTCATGACCCACAACCACATGCCACCTCTTGGTTGAGTGGTAAAGTGATAGTGAAGAGCTTCGGGAGAAAAGAACCAGAAACCTGTGATGAATTAGTTGGCAAAAGACACTCACTGATACTCTTTTCCTCCTTCCCTCTGTATGAAAATAAAACATATTGGAGATTGGTTTATGCTTTGTACCACAGAAGTTTAAGAGGAATGGAAAGTACAATGAGAGAAGAGACTCTTGCTGTTGTCCAATCTCACAGGGTTCTATCTGAAGCATTGGCTTAGGCACAGCTAGGTTCCATGGGATGGGATAGGCTGTTGTGCAAAACAGAGGGAATTTCTCAATTTGGTCCTGATAACTCTTTCATGGAAGAAAGTATGCCATCTGTGAGAGAAATTCCACAGAGGCCAGCTGTTTTTCCAGTTTCTCCTTTAGAGAAACATGAATTAAGTGTTCTCTTTTTTCTGCATTGGATATTGATAGTAATTCCCACAAAAATTTGCAATGACTAAGGCAATCTATAAGGCTCTGCAGCTTCAAGGAAATCCATTCTCCCCACCCAGTCCCAATGAGCTACCCACTCAGAGAGTCAGAGTGCAAAAGCAAACTGTGGGGACAATTATTTAAACTGAATCTAACTTTGAATTGTGGGGGCAGAAAGAGCATTCCTTTTGCTTTATGGTTTGCCATCTCTTCTAGAATTAGGATTGTTTTTGAAACCTTGTAAAGGTAGATATAGTTGAAATATGTGTACTAGACATGCAACCTGGCCCCACAACTTACCAGCTGTGAATAAGTAATTTTCTTAAACTTAATTTCAACTTCTTCTTTTGTAAAATATAACTAGTAATACTAATAATTTATTTCTTGTAACACCATTAATAATAAATTCTACCATTTCTAATCCCATATATGCTCTTTAAACAATATAGAAAAAAAGAGCTGAATTATTTCTTCAAAGTTAAAATAATTATGAAATATTTTTCTTTTGTAATTTCTTTTTATTTTAAATATATGTCTGAGAGTATATACTATTCCACTCATATGGTTAAAAGTTAGATTTTTGCCTTTGAATGTAGTTGTAACCAACTAAACATTGAAGAGATTACATTACACAATTAATTTCCAATCTTGAAAGCCATATTGACACTTAGAATTCTTATCCAAGAAGTACCTGCTTGGCAATCCATACAGGTTAGGAATCTTCAATGAGGATAAAGGAAATGGTTGGGGTGAGGTTGTTAAAGAGCAGTGGGAGAAAAAAATGGAGATGGCAGAAGGGCATGAATAGATTGTACCATTCCTTGCACTTCTAATGAAGGGCCTACTGGCAATGAGCAGACCAAAATGACATAGAGAAACTTCTTGGAGAAAACTATATACCAAACACATGCCTTTTATTTTTTAAATGAAATGCAAGAATATTGGGAAGGCTATTATTAAGTCTTTTAAAATTTGTGTCCTCATGTTTCCTATCAGTTAAATGAGAATAAAAAGGCTTAGGTTAAAAAGTCACTACAATGACTAAAAAATATAATATATAAAAGAATTCTTTGCTGAAGAAGCTGTAGAAAAATTTTCCCATGCCATTTAATCCTCCTTTACTATTGCATTTTAGGCAAAGAAAATGAATATGACTTACCCCAAAGTCACACAATTAATTAGTAAGAGATCTGAGTTTATAATCCAAATCTCTTTACAATGAGTCTATAGATGTTCCTCTTAATAAGATTGTATAGGAATATAACAAACTCCCTTGTCCTGAGAAATAAGAACACCCAATGAAAAAGCCCCAGTATCAAACTTCCCAGTTAAAAGATCCTAAACTAAGTTCCAGCTCTGTGGGATGATCAAGCTTCTTAGCTCTGATGGCAAAACCTTTAAATGGGTAGTTTCCAAGATCGTTGAGCTTTCCAAAGTCCAGATGCGGAATCAATGATTCCTTGACTCCTTGAGTTGCTTTAAGCACTAAGATGAACTGAACATAAATGCTCATTAATTATTCATTGTAGATTTAATGACAGAATTATCTAAATTGAATCCCAGTTTTGCTAAAGCAATGTTGGGGTTTTATTAAATGCAAGTTACTGTGACCATTAAATCATGGGATCTCTAGAAATGGGGATGTATAATAACTGACGTTTGTACTCTTTTGGGATTTGTCAATGTCTTTCTACATCCAACTTTAGGATGACCCAAAGCCCTATATTAGACTTCATCCATATAAATTTTTCCCTTGCTAAAATGGGGTTTCCAGTGAATGTTCAGAAATTATGGCCAGATTGAAACAGGTAAGGTGGTTAGTGTTGTGTGTATATAAATGTTCATGGAACAAATTATATGATAACCACAATAGAATGGAAGATTCAGCTGAAGAGAGCGTTTGTCTGTTCTTTTTTTTTGAAAATCTTGTTATTTTACCTAAGATTGTTATTAATCTAACAAAATAATTATTGCATGCCTTAGCAAGAGTTCAGTCACTGGAGCCAGGTGGTCTGGGTTCAAACATGAGCTTAACTATTTACTAGCTCTGATCTTGATTATAAACATAATCATGGGTACTATGCAACTACACTTTTAAAATTTCTGTTTAATATTAAACACAATATAAGTCTCAGCCTCTGCTTTTACCTCTATTATTACTTGATTATTTCTGTGTGCATTTCAAATTTCTTTTCTTCTATGAATGTTTGTCCAATCAGGCAATTTTCTCATTTCAATTTTTAAAAATATTTTGTTCCAAAATATTTTTAAAATATCCTATTTTTAATGTTCTCATATACTTCTATAATCATTTCTTCTCAAATATTGAATCAAAATAAGCATGAATTATTATTAGGAAGAATGGGGAAAATATCTATCTGCTGTTTACATCTTCATATGGCTTTTATGAAAAAACATAGATAAGATAAATATGTAAGGCACCATGTGAGAAGTAGTAGAAGAACAATCTGCAGACAGATGAATAAAAATTCCTAATTTACAGATTAGTCAGTGAAGAATTCAAAATTCTTCAAGAGATGAGCTACAATTTTAATGGGATAATATCTGGGTCCAAAGCATGTTCTCTGAGATGCAAACATTCAAAACTTGCAAAGTTGTGGGTACAGTGATCAAAACCTAAAGAATGAAGCTTCATTGCATAAATTCAACCCCACACCACTACCCAGAAATATTGTGACATTTAACAAATCCCTTGATATCTTTGTGTTTTTTTATTCATCTGAAAACAGAAATTATAAAACACTCATACTTTAAGGATTGCTACATAAATAAACATGTAATATATATGAAACATATATGAGATGCAGGTACCCTGTACCTGCAATAAGACAAGTTTCTTTTGTGTTTCCATGATGTTCTTTCAAATTTTGAAAAATGATCATTCATCTTAAACATTTACCTGTAATTAAGCTGCATACCTAGATTGAAACATTAAGTTCCTGGATGAGTAGCTGAAAGTATATCACCACTGAAGATGTCACTGGTTATCTCAGAGGCTTCAATGGACACTTATAAACAACTTTAATAAATAAAAAAAGACATACATGTATTAAAATGCTTAATAACATAAATGCAAAGCATCATATTGAGATGAAAGTAAATAAAATAGGTCCTTGCTTCTGAAAAGTTTGGGATATGGACATCTGAAAAGCAGAGGGTAAGGGTATTTGGATGAGAAAAAAATGAAATCAAAGGTTTAAGGGGAAAATATTGCACATGACGTATCAAGAAAATAGAGAAATCAGTATGAAACCTCTATTTTTACCATTCCAAAAAGTCATGGTAGAAAAGCTTGGAAAAGTAAGTGGTCTTCAGAAACAAAGGCTAAATTATCCAGGTTATGAAATTTTGATATTTTCTATTGACAAAGCAGAAAAACGAGGTGAAGAAATATGAGAACAAAATTATGTGGGGCAAAGTGTAAACTATAATACATGGTTAGTAGTAATGCTTCAATAAGTGTTTATCAATTTTAACTAATGTACCACACTAATGTAAGATGTTAATGTGGGAAAGTGTGTGGGGGGTATATGGGAATCCACTATATTTTTTATGTAATATTTATGCAATTTAAAACTTCTTTAAAAATAAAAACAATTAAAAATAAAAGATTTATCCAGTACATTAAAACAAAAAGCACTCAGAATTGTGTAATGTCAGCCATCATTTTTTTTTTAATTGCCCAATTGGAACTTGAGACTATCTGTAATCATGGGACTATTTCCTTTATGAGATCACTTATACAGAAAGGATATTTGTCTTTCTGCTTCCTGTACTTTGAAACTTGGTAGATTCTTTCTGGCTTGAAAAAAATTAAGACTGCCCCTGCTGTGATACCAATATGACTCATCAGTATCTCAAACTAGTCATTTCCTTTCTTGTTTTTCTTTTGTTTGTTTTTATTTTTGTTGCAAGTATATATATTTTAAAATCCTTGAGAAAATACGGAGTTACCATAATATCTTCCCCTCACCCTATTATTAGCATTTGCTTTAGTGTGGAACTTTGTTACAATTGGTGAAAGAAAATTATGTTAATTGTGCTAGTAACTATAGTCCACAGTTTTTAATAAACTATTCACGTTCTTTCTTAATGAAGGATCAAAACTGCTGCCTCAAAATCTCCACTGGGGTACATCAAAATGTTAGGAATCCCAACTTGGATTATAGACTAAGATGTCTCTTGATCCTTGTCAAGTTAAGTCACATCTAAATTTCAGTATCACTAGTTAAAAAAATAGAGGTCTCAAGAAATTCATTTTGCCTCTGCTTGACAATATCATTTTTGTGTCCCTCACATAAAATATCATAACTCATTTCACACAGTTTTTAGTATTCACTGAATTTTAAATAAAATGTCTCACAATTTTTGTGGAAGAAAAATAGTACTTTGTGTGAGGAACTTATTTGAGTTTTCTTTGTGAGAAATATTATCTCAGACAAACAAGAAATTCACAAACTTCATCAATGCCAATGTCACAAAACACAAAATCTGAAATTCTTTAATTGGATCCTCACAGGTCTTCATTGAAGCCCAAATTCAGTTATTTCCTCTTCTCATTCATTCTTTCCTTCTTCACGCTGTTTTTAACCCTCATGCTGTGCTTTGAAAAGAAAAAGAAGGTATTTCCAAATAAGTTGGTTATTTGGGTTTTAAAATTCAACAGTTGAGATACTCACTTGGATTTCAAGAACTCCATCCCTGCACTATCATTTTGCTTTCTACTTTTCCTCCTGAAACTTCTACTAATGAATATGTAACTCATAAATACACCCAGACAAATTCCCTGATATTTCCACATTCCATAGAAGCTGAAAACCCTCTCCGCTGTTAAAATCTCCACACTCCTTTTCCCTCTGTAGAGATAGTACACAGTGAAAAAAACATCTCCTCAGAAAGCCTCCTAATAGTTCCCAGTGGAGTAACTATTTTTCTACTGGCATTCTAAAGTTAACTACAAACACACACATACACACATGCACACACGTTTAATTAAAGGATGTAATCCTGAATTATAGCCTTCTTTCACTTCTGCTTTCTGTTCACTTGATCAGACAATACAATACATCTCAAAGTCAGCAAGACAAGTTAAGGTTGTCCAGTTTTGCACACTTCAGGCCAAGCCAGGAAGGAAAGTTTGGCTGAGAGCAGTCAGGGAATTTCAGGACCAGAACCAAGACCTTCATGCTCCATGACAATCTCCTGCTAGTATCTACCCAACACTGATGTGGAAAGCCCCACACCAACCACATAAGAATTGGTGCAAAAAGACAGAGAATGGGTTTAAGTTTTGGACAAAAATAAACACTTTTCAGACAAAAATTAGAGAGTGTGTGCATATATACATATATATATATATATATACATATATAAATGACTTTGTAGCACTATAGTTAAAATTTAGGCGTGGACATATTGGCCTCCAAAATCTTTTGCATCTTTCATACTTTATATTATTTAGAATGAAAATGGGGTTGTTCAAAGCTATAGGGGATAGGGCTAAGAGACTTCAAATTGAGATGGGAGGCCAACCCAGAGGTAACACTTATGCAGGTCCCAATAGGACCTCATAGGTTTCTAATATGGATATCACCCCAAACAGAGGGGCTCCTGAGGACTCTGGAGACATCCAGGTCCTATATCAGGGCAGATAGCCCCAGAGTTTGGTGCCTTACCAGTGGGCCCTAATTTGGAATCCTTGCTCCTGAGAGTGACAGAGTCTGATTGAAATATGTCTTCACTGCACCTGGTCCATCTGTCTCTTCTATTCAAACCTATATGTGATGCCAGAGTTTTAGGTGTTCTTCCAGAGACTGGAGACTACAGGCTGTCCATGTGCCAGCTGTGTCCAGAGGCTTGGTGGACCTGCAACTCCTACTCTACAACTCAATGGACTCACCCAGGACACCTAGTGAGGAGATGATGATAGACAATGGCTATCCCAGGGAATGGAGAGAGTCTGCAGGTGCAGGCAGGATAACCTCTTCCATCATATCCACAAGATATAAGCCCCCTCTCACATGGTGGTGGAGGGGACATCACCATCCCAGACTCCTCAGGATTGAGGGAAGAGATATGGACTAGAATGGACTTACTGGTGTCCTGTTATAGACTTGTTGTGATTCATTCAATGGAAGAAATTACAAAATTATGTGGAGCCAGGGGCCAGTGGATTCTTTGGGGACAGGGAGAGGGTAGGGCAGTTGTAATACAGGGGCTTTTTTGGGACTTGGGAATTTTCCTGGGTGACGTTGCAATGGGGGATATGGGACATTTTATATCATCATGTATCATGCAGAACTGTGTGGGAGAGAGTGTGGTCTACAGTCTGAACTGTGGTTCATGCTGGTCACAGAGCCCCAAGATGTGTATATCTATTGTGGGTGATGTGCCACACTGGTGAAGGATGTATATGTAGGAGGTTGTGGGAGGTGTGGGAGGTGGGGCATATGAGTACCTATAAAATTTCTGTGTAACAATTATGTAATTGATGTATCCTAAAAAAATTGATTAAAAATTAGTAAAAGAAAACCTTAAGGCAGTCCTCATTAAAAAACAAATTAAAAAAACAAACAAACCATTTTATAAGCATTTATTCAATTTCTGCAAATTCTATGGACTCGTAGTAACCGTGGGTTAGCTACTGAGAATTTTGAAATAGAATAATACATTAGAATGGGAGATCTGAACAAGGATTTTATTAATTTTTAAGCTACCTAGAATGATACTTGAAACTTAATGAGGAATCATAAATATTTGTCAAATTGAATCAAATTTTGAGTAAAAAGTGCTTCTAATTTTGTTCCTGGTTCTAGATGGCTGTTTCAGAAACTGATAGATATCCATGAAATTGCACACCTCTCCTCAGCAGTATAACAGGGAATTACATGGGTTAATAGCCTTCAAATTCCATGTTCTTAGGTTTGATGATCAATACAATACCATATCCTCAAAGGAAGAAAATATTGAAAGCACACTTGCTGTTCAACTTCTAGCAGCCTCTGACATAGGCAACTAGTGCCAGGAACATCCACAATTTTTATTAAAAATTCCCCAGTCTCCTTCTGCAGTTGGGTGAAGTTTTGTGAACAGTTCTTGTCAATTGGATGTAGGCAGAGGGCTGTGTGCAATTTCCATGCTAAAATCTAAAATGTTGAATGTTTACTCCTCTAAATTTTTTCTTCTTCTTATCCCCTAAAACCAGGCTGGTAGTGTCACAACTGTAGACAACAGGACCCTAAGGGAATATGTTATAAATGGTGGTATACATATGGTAACCTGGTGTTAAAATACAAACTATGATTCATTAGTTCTGGGGTAAAGTCCAGAATTCTGCATTTTCTAACAAACTCCCAGGTGGTGCCAATAATACTGGCACATGGATCACATGGTGAATATGAAAGCATTAAAGAGCACAAGGAAAATCTAGAAGGGAACCTGAATCCATAATTGAAAAGATGGAATACAATTTCCTGTCAATCTGGACCATAAAAATGAGTCTGTCACATCAGAATGAATAAACTTCCTATATATTAACAACTGGATTATTGTGTGTTTCTTTGAAAGGAGCCTACTATTACTCTACAAATAATTGATAATCCAAACACACATGACACCATTATTCTCTTTATATAATAATACTATATTCCTTGGAGAGTACTTGGATTTCTATTATTACATGACATACACTAAATGAAATTCTTTCCTGAACATTTTGCATATTTCCAATAATGATATAGATTAATATGGAATATAATAATGGTAGAACCTGCTCTCACTCTCCCTAGAGGAAGGCTTTCCAAATCACTGTATTTAAGAAATCATCTTCATAGATTTCCTGATTTCCTTATTTTACTTAACTTTTTTTAATACAATTCATCATCATCTAACATACCTATTAATTTACATATATATTTCCTTTTTATAGCCTGTCCTCACTAGAATGTATAACACAACAAAGCATGTATCTTTGTCTATTTTATACAGGAATATATCCAAGTCATTTGTAGAGTTATGGGATTATAGCAGAAACTCATTAAGTATTGGTATGGGTTGTCATGATTGAGTACTCAAAATTGGAAGAATAGACCACAGAGTATAACATGTAGTTTTTATAAAAATGCTTAATTTGTGTTTATATTTAATAAATGTAAAAATGTACCTGGTCACATTTTGGGTCATCTGATGTCTAACTGAAATCAACTATAACCACCTAATTTCATTGGCACAAATGATTGCTACTAAGGCAACACCAACCACCACTAGGCAAAGTTGGGAGTCTAAGTAAGCAGACATGAACTTGGTTAGTGAGGAAAGCATTTCTATAAAGTGGATGACAAATTACTGTGGGATGAAACATAGTGTTTCACAGTAGTGTCATTGAGAAAACTCTTACTAACATTTATGTTCCAAACTCAAACTTACCTTTGCTGTCTCTGTGTAATATTCATATGTGTAAATTTAATTATAACATAATCTGATCATTGGATAATAACTTTCTCTCCAAGGAGGAATGTCTCTATATAAAAACTCTTTACCATATGAAGTTTCCTACGTAATAGAATTTGACCAAGCACTATTGGTTGTGGCATCAAGTAGCCATAACTTACACATCCCTCTTAACCCAAAAGTGTACTTCCCAGGCAGACTTGTCTGAGACTCTAACATAATAACCAACTAACCATGTTCCTGAATTAAGATTGTGCTCAATACCTATTGAGAAATTTTGCCTCCTCATTATACACTGTCTTGTGTTCACTTCCCTTAACACCTTTATCTGGATAGATTATAATGTTATCTTATTTTTTATTGCAAAGCTCTTTTTCTGTTGCATGATTCTTATATGTTATCTCATTCATGAAGTGTTGAGTTTTGTAATATATTTCACAATGTCATAAAATTGTCACTGATTCGCCAACCAATATTTTTGTTGTATCCCTTCACAAATAACAAAAATAGTCTATAATACTTGATATTATACATGAATAATGGCTAATAAGAAGTCCAAAATATATTAAAGTTCATTGGCAAATATTAGGACTCAATTCAGTGAATCTATTTATTATAACTGGAATTGTCCTTATTTTCTTTTAAGTTATACTTTCTGCCTTTAGGTTCTCAAGAAGTGGATGAAAGGTACATTACCAGTGTCACCAAAAGGGACCAAAATTCAAATTACCTGATATTTATGGTGCTTTGGGGTTATAAGTTTCCTGGAGTGACTTTGGTCTGACTTTGAGCTGGAAGATATGATCCAGATTGAGTAGTGTCAGAAATGATTTGTCAAGACAATGGATTAGTCATAAATCAGAAAAAAAATTATTAGCCTTGTATCAGAAACATGGAGAATAGAAACCCAAACTCAAGTAATGGACAAAGAGAGAGGTAAAATTCTAGAAACAACAGGATCAATCTCATAACCTGCAATTCAGAGGAGTGGATTTGGTCTCCAGCAAATCTTGCTGACTTTATGTACTGTTAGCTATGTGAATTTGACTTAAAAATTTAATGGGTGTCTGTGTCCTGTGCTCATTTTACCTATTTCTCCAGCAATCCTACTGAGAGAGGATTATATTGTATTCATCAGGATGAATACATTTTCTCTTTTATATCAATACATTTTATTAAAACACAGATTTTTCAACTGGAGTCTTTCACTCTGTTCCCTCAACTTAGTTCAGTGCACCATAACTTTTTCATGGCATATTTAATTTCTGCATTCTTCAGAGTGTAAACCAAAGGGTTGAGCAAGGGTGTCCCAATAGTGTAAAACACAGCCACAATTTTGTCCCCTGGATATACAGTTGGAGGATGAGCATATGTGAATATACAAGGAACAAAGAATAAGATGACCACAATTATATGAGAGGTGCAGGTAGAGAGAGCTTTCTTTCTTCCTTCTGCACTCTGGTTACTCAGAGAATGTAAGATTAAAATATAGGAGATGATAAGGAGTATGAAGCTCACTGTACATATGGCCCCACTATTAAAGGCTACAAGTAGATTTATGACATAGGTGTCCATGCAGGCAAGTTTCAATAATGGTTGCATTTCACAGAAGAAGTGATCAATAACATTAGGGCCACAGAAGGTTAATTTCAAAGCCAAGGTAACATGTGCTGAAGAATGGATTAAAGATCCCACCCAGGCCAGTTTCACCAGTGCACCACAGAGGTGTTGGCTCATGATGGCAGTGTACTGCAGTGGTTTACAAATGGCCACATAATGATCAAATGACATAAGGATGAGGACAAAAACCTCCATGCATCCAAACAAGTGAAGTGAAAAGATCTGGATCAAGCATTCATTATAGGAAATGACTTTCTTCTCAGATACAGCATTTACAATCAACCTGGGAGCTGTGCTTGTGGAGAAACATGCATCAGCAAAGGATAAATAGAAAAGGAAGAAATACATGGGGCTCCCAAATAGCCGACTGTATCTGATAGTCATGACAGTGAGTAAATTTGCAAGGAGAGTTGCAAGGTAGAGCAAGAGGAAGATCACAAACACTATTTCTGCCTTTAGAACATCCTTTGTTATCCCAAGGAGAATGAATTCCTTCACACTGATATTCAGGTACATAGTTAAGGTAAATGAAGAAAGAATACAGCTTGCAATGGCTTATCTGCAAAGAAAATTAAGAAAGTTGTTATTTAGCAAGAGCAGTAGACTTGAAATCTTCCCTATGATTCATATTGTAATTCTATGAATACAATAATTCAGTGGTTCCCTAAGTTTTGCATGTGTTATAATCACATGGAAAACTTTTTTTGAAAATGCTAATGCCACTTTTTATGCAGAGTTTTCTAGATAATTAAAAAAAAACACAAAAACACACATATAGTTGATTCTGCTCTCTAACAAGGACTGAGAAGTGCTGAATTTGCTGCATGACCTTGAATAAGTCACTGGAATTGCTTAAACTTTTTAATTTATGTGAAAAACAGAGATTCCAAGGGACACTTTATTATGTATGCACATATATATACAATATATATGTGCATAGATTTTTTTCATCTCAAAAACTAAAAAACAGCATTCTTATATTATTCAAAAACTATTAAATTTGGAGATTCTTTCTCCAAAAAAAAAGTTCCTTTATTTGGGCATTAATTTACATTCATTAATATTGATCCCATCAATAAATTTTTTGGGTTAGGTATTAAGAAGAAAATATTTCTCAAACTTTTAGTTCATCATGGCCATAATTTTACCTTTGTTGTCAGTCAGGCCACATGGGATGTTTGAATAAATCAAGGAGGCTGACATTTTTTAAGGTAAATTATTGTGTGTGCAATTATCCATTTCTCATTCTGTGTATTGTATTCAGTTTCACATCCTATAGATCCAACATGATGTACAACTTCTTATATTTACATAATCTGAATAATATTTTTTTCTTTCATAAGATTCTGCTACCTCTATCTTCCAGAAGTTTTGTTTTCTTCTAATATTTGTTTCTGTTTAAACATTATTTTAAAATATATTTTAGGGCCCGGCTAGATAGCTCAGTGGATAAAGAGCTCGCTGGGAAACCACATGGGAGGCCCTGGGTTCGGTTCCCGGGGACCTCTCCTAGCGGGCAGACCGCCTTGAGAATGGCAAGCCGCCATGGGCAGGCCAGAGCTGCCGTGGGCAGGGCAAAAAGCTGCCACGGACAGGCAAAAGCCGCCACGGGCAGGGCAGGTCGCCTGCAAATCGAGTGCAGCCAGCCACCTGTGAACTGAAAAGCCGGCCGTGATGGAAGCAGAAGCCGCCCACAAGCGGGGAAAGCCGCGCCTGCTGCAGTGACCAAGTCTCGGCGCGTCGCCGCAACGGGGGGTGAAGGGGAGATATGTAATAAAATAAATAAATCTTAAAAAAAATAAAATAAAATATATTTTAGTTTTCCCATACAGTAATAGCTCTTATTCTACTCTGTTTTCACTCATATATATATTTTTCTATATAAATACTTTCATCCTGTCATAATCATATCATTAAAAACTCTAGAGATGTTTTAGTTTCCTGGATGCTTGATCAAGTACCATGAAATGGGTCAGTTTAAACAATGGGAATTTATTTGTTCACAGTTATGAGGCTAAAAGTATGCCCAAATACTGGTCTAATTAAGGCAATGCTTTCTTCCCAAAAACTGGTGTCTTTAGATGGGTGCCTGAGATCAAGGAAGGCAATGATGTCATCTGCTTGTCTCTGCTTCAGGTCTCTCCATTTTCTCCTGGGTTCTTTCACTCTTCAGCTCCTTGCTTCCTGTGGCTTTCTCCCTCTCTCTTTGAATTTCCCTCTTATCAAAGGACTCCATTAATAGGATTAAGACCCACCCTGACTGAAATGAACCATTTCTTAACTGAAGTTATCTCATCAAATATTCCTACTTACAGTTGGTTCACACTGACAGGAATGGATTAAATTTAAGCACATGTTTTTCTGGAGTACATACAGTTTTAAACTACCTCAAGATTTAACTGTTAGCTACTTTTATAATATTCCAGTTTTTCATGGTTATGTATAATAGCATAGTGTCCCTTTTTATGTACATATAGGGTCATTATTTTCCATTGTTTCTAAAAATATGGGAGATAGCAGAGATTTCATATAAAGACAAAACTTTAATACAATTAACATCATTGTATGCATTTCTTTCATTAATGGTGTTAGCATAATATTTTTGTAGAGTTTTAATTCATATATTTTATCTGTTCTGAATTATATAAAATTGGTCAATTAATTTTTCAATATCTTTATGTTTTGAGCTACTCCTTTTTTTCATTCTTATACAGTCAACTCTGTCAAAAAATGCTTCCCTTGCAGTGTAGTTTATTACTTCTATGGAATTTATAATCTTAACACTGTCTTTTACTTTCTATACATTTAAGTATTAATCTCAAATGATCTGGAGTTTATTTTAGTATACTCTCTTTATTCTGACTAATCACTAATCCATCAATAATTCAGTAACTCCATCAAGTCAGTTATCATTTATGCCAAGAATCCGCTCAGATCTGTGGTAGATTTAAAGGGAAGATGTCATCAATATCTTAAAAATTTAATTGGAAGGATAACATACATCTAGATAATGACATTAATTATACAAGAATTATGTGTAACTGTATGTGATAATATCAAATGAATTATGGTTTCAAAAACAATGTTTCCTGCAGAATAAAATAACTTATCAGTGAAGGTTTAAAACAAAAAAG
>PVKH010021762.1:0-14251 GCA_004027955.1 Chaetophractus vellerosus | reverse complement strand
AGCACTGGGTAGGGAGGTTTCCTTTATCCTGAGAAATCAGGATTATCCCTAAAGTGACGGTAAGGCTGGAGGTTTCAGCTGAACCTGGAGCTTTAAACCTGACTATCTTGATCCCTATTTGGGCCTTTCTGCATTTCTGACTTCTCTATCCAGTGAAATTCTACCCCTCTATCAGGGTCTCAGTCAGATCCCGTTAGACTCCAGGCGTCAATAAATGTTCTTTTTATGAAATCATCGGCAGTATCAGAGGAGACATGATAACCTCAATTAATAAAGCTTGGATGTCATTTTCTCATGGTTTATGCATATATTTTCTGTTTTCAAGGCTGTATACCCTCAAAATGCTCTTGGCTGAAAGTAAATAATGCCCAAATAATGGCATTTAAATCAAACAGATGTTTATCGTTTATTTAACAGGAAGTCTCCAGGCACAGAAAATAAGTGGATCAGCAAAGCTATTGAAATCCCAGGCTCTCTTTTCATTTTAGCTCTGCCATTCTTTGCAAATTTGCCTTTTGTTTTCATACTATTACCTTGTGGCAAGATGCCTCCTGCTGGTCCAGTCAACTCCCATGTTATCTCTCATAAGAAGTCCAAAGGAAGGGTGGCTCTGGGTTGGCTGTTGCCATCTTGACCCAGATTCTGCTCCTCTTTCTGCTCTGCTTTTCTCAGAATGTTGGCTTTGACCTAAGGCTCATCCCCTCATGTTGAAAGATGGCTGCGACTGCTCCAAGCTTCTCAGGTCACACACTTGTCAGTGTTCAAAGGCCAGAAAAGAGAAGGTTCCTACCCTGACTCCCTGTTCAGAATATAGAACATTTAGAAGCTCTGCACTTGTTGCTTTGGCTAAAAATTCTTAACCAGTCACTGAAAAGGGGAATGGAATTATAAGGATTGGCTCAGATAAATAAAATATCACTTCCTTGGGTTAGAAAGGGACTTAACATTCATGGAAGCATGTGGCCACTTGTTAGTGAAAGGAAAAAAGAGATAAATAGGAAAAAACAATATCCACCTTAGATAATTCCCCTCATCCTAGGAAACATTGAATAAGGAGAAGATTTTTAAAATGAAAGTATTCAGACAAAAATTGAAAACATTTTACAGTGAACAGCTGATATCTACTATATAGAATCTACCTTTGCCATTTTACTCTTCTTGCTTTTCCCCAAATTTAATCATCTGTCCACTCCTCTATCCATACATCATTCCATATTACATTGTGGCACACTTCAAAGTAAAGTTCAAATAATAATACATTCTATGTTCCATATGTCACCATCCATATCATTAGTGTTCAATGTTGGTCATAGTTATTTTTATTTTAATGTACAGTTTAATACAATTGAAGCAGGCTAGATAGGGAATCAATAGATGAATCTGGAACCTGGCAAAAAGTCCACGTGGGCATCAATACCCCCAAGATAGCTGCTGGAAGACCCTCATGAGATTCTCCCATTCAGAACGATTTCCTCTGGAAGCCAGGAAAAACCCTGGATATTCTCCAGGGACCTTTTTATTGGGCCATCCTGGGGGATTGATGGGTGGGGTAATCAATCAAAACAGCAAACAGCTGGAACTCTTCCCATGCCATTAGAAAATGGGGGAATAATTAATGATTCAAAAAGCAAGCACAAAGGAATTTTGCCTGCTTTCTTGCCCTTTGACCCCTGTTCTTGCCTTTTGTGCCCTGCTCTTGCTGTGTCCCCCCTGCCCCCGCATGGATCAACACTCAAGTAAAACCCGGGCATTTATTATCTATTATGGGCAATTGCAGTCTGCAAATGAGCCCACTTTATCACTCTTCAACCCCTTTCTCTCTCTGGGATCCATGATCTGTTATTTTCCCTCCCTACTTTAATAAAGGCCTAATCAATGGGGCGTGCTCTTGAAATTCATTTCTTGCAGTTTAGCCAAGGACCTAGACAAAATCTAGCTCCACAATGAAATACATGCATCTTAAGTGTACTTTGAGGTTTTGATAAATGTATACAGATACATACCTGTATAAGCCAAACACTTAGAGAACATTAACATTATCTCAGAAAGTTTCCTTATGCCTCTTCTAAGTCTTACAGGGGAAACCAGTTTTGGATTTTTTTCCCTACCACAAATTATATTTCTCCGTTCTAGAACTTTATATTCACAAAATAATACAATATTTCATCTTTTATACAAGACTACTAAACTCTGCATAATGCTTTTGAAATTTTATCTATATCACTATGTGGAACACTAGCTCATTTATATTTTACTCAAGGGTAATACTACATTTTACAAATACAACACATTTTTTCCCCCACTTTCCTGAAAATGGATGTCTGAAGTGTTTCCAGTTTTTGGAAATTATGTATAAAGCTGATCTGAACAGTCTTGTCCAGATACTTTTGTAAATGCCTAGAATTGGAATTGGTAGGTCATAGTATAGGTATAATTCTAGTTTTATAAGAAACTAATGGAACTTGTTTCACATTGGTTGTACATTTTACACTCCCACCAATAATGTATTAAGGTTCCATTTTTTGACACTGTTGTAGAAAATCAGATAGCCAAAAAAGTGTGAGTCTATTTCTGGCTCTCCATTCTGTTCCATCAATATGTTTGTAAATCTTTATGCAGATACACTTTCTTGTGTATTGTTGTCATATAGTACCTCTTTTATTTTCTTATAGTACATCTTGACATTAGTCAATATGAATCCTCCATCTTTTCTTCTTCATTTTCAAGATTGTTTTAGATATTCTAGGCCCTTTGCATTTATATATATATATATATTTTGTGTGTGTGTGTGTGTGTGTATGTGTTGTTCTTCTATGTCTGCTTTGCCTCCCCCAGCTGCAGCGATGCACCGAGTCAGCTCACTGCGCAGGCGGCTTGCCCCACTTGTGGGCGGCTCTGCTTCTGTTCCCAGGAGGCTTTTGTTCCATTCGCGGGCGGCTTTGCTCCATTCGCCGGCAGCTCGCCCTGCCCGTGGCGGCTTTTTGCCCTGCCCACAGCAGCTCTGCCACGCCCATGGCGGCTTTGCCCTCTCAGGCGGTCTGCCCGCTCAGAGAGGTCCCTGGGAACCGAACCCGGGGCCCTCCATGTGGTGTACCGGCGCCCCATCCACTGGGCTACAGCCGGCCCCTATATATATATTTTTTTGAACTAGTTTTTCTGTTTCTTCAAAAAGTCTATTATTACTTTTATTTGAATTGCTTAAAATCTATAGATCAATTTGAGGGGAATTAAACTAAAAATATATTGAATCTTTTGATCCATGAACATGATATATCCCTCAGTTTATTTAGTTATCCTTTAATATGTCTCAGGACTACTTTTTTTTTTTTTAGTTTTGAGTATAGAGATCTCAAATATCTTTCATTCCTAAGTATTTTATTATTTTTAATGACACTGTGGACTGTGTTTTAAAAGTTCATTTTCTAATTGTTACTGATTATAGAAAATAAAATTGCTTTTGCAGATCATTTATTAGGTCCATAAATTCATTACAGTTTTATTTTATGTTTTCATTAGGGTTTTCTACATAAACCATCATGTTGTTTTCAGAGAAGGACAGTTTTACTTTCCCCTTCCCAATTGTATGCTTTTTATAAAATTTTCTTGCCTTATTGCACTGCTAAGATCTCCAGTAAAAACAGTGATATTAAGTAGAAAGCACTAAACCTTCTACATTTGAGTAGATTTTTTTTTGCAGAGGTCCTTAATCAGATTTTAAAAGTTTACCTCAAGTCATAGTTTGCTGAAATTGTTTTGCACCAGTGGGTGATTAGTTGGTCATTATTTTTTTCTGCATCTATTGAAATGGTCGTCTGGCTTTCCCCCTTTATTCTACCATTCTCATACTCATGGTAATCTGAGTCCCAGGCACCCCCAGGTATGTTATCACAAGAAGGGAAAAGAATATAGGGGAGGGTGAATATGTGTTAAAGCCCAGGCCTGGAAATGACAATCTCTGCTTCCTACTGGTGAGAACTTAATCATATGCCCACAGTCTGCTGCCGGGAGCTCTGGGAAATGTGGTCCCTTGCTAGGTGGTCAACTACAACTCAATTACTTCAGAATAAGGGAGAGCAGATGCTGGTGGATAACAAGAAGCCTTTTAGCCTCTGTCTGAACCTCTCCATTGAGGGGAAACTCATTAAAGACCAAGGCAACCCAGTTCTTCTTTAAAAAACTCTGAAAACGAAGTTTGACCTTTTTGGTAGTCTTCAATCTATCTACTTATAATTTTCCCCAATTCTTCTTCATTTTTACACAACAGATAGTGATAAGGAATGCCCACTTGTGTCTCAATATGCCTAACTGAAGCCTGCATACTCCTGACCAGGTGGGAAACCTTACCCGCTTATTATGGAGACTGCTCGCTTTTGTGAATCTTGATGCTCTTGTAAATCTTGATTTCCCACTTGCTTAAGAATGTACCTATGTAAAAGCCCTATATAAACTGATGAAAATCAAGGCTCCAGGCCCAGAATTTTTTTGAGACTGACTTTTCTGGGCCCGTGAGTAATTAAACTGTTCCTCCACTCCTCAGAGTGCTGTTTGGGTTTTTCTGGGATCGGATTTCTGCAACAATAGTAGAGGATTTTATGTTATTTACATAAGATACATTCTAACTCATTTCATTCTAAAACAAGTGATACTAGTGTACTACTCATAAGACCTCGAAAGCCCTCCATTACCTATCTAAGGTAACTAAAACTCTTTGGCCTGGTAGCAGTGGTCTCTATGTTAACAAAGCATCCTGTCACCTTGGGTTATCCCTGGAGTAGGTACAGAGACTTCACAGGGCAGCAGTGAACTTGGCCAACTGACCAAGGTCTGGGTCCTGAGCTATGCAGTGGTTTGGACTCTTGGCAAGCTCTACCTTCCACAGTACATCAGCTTTGTCCTCAGGCTTGTTTCCACTCAATCCCAAGAAGGAAGCAGCAGTTCCAGAAAAAATGTAGGATACCTTCCACCCAACAATATGTCCTTTGCCATTTTTCCATGGTGCCTGAAATTCCACTATTCTCCTTTCACTCCATTGGGTTAAGGCATGGCCTCCTCCTAATGTACAAATCAAAATTTAGATTGAACTCATAAATCTTAATCATGCTGATTAATTAACTGGAAGAATTACAGACAAGCCTGGCAACATTTGGTCATTCTCATTAATGATAACCTTAGTGTGAATTATTTTCTTCAAATGGCAATTAGATAACAGCTGAACAATCAGTGCTTCTTAACTTTAAATTATCTGTGCTGGTTTAGTTGCTTTTCCCTTTACCTGTGTGGTTAATTACAAAGCGTGAGAAGGTGCTAAATACAGACCAGGCACATCTTCATTTTGGAAGCAGAGGATTCTCTACAACCCCCTCAAGTTTACTTTAGAACTGTGAGTTCAAATCGATCTCAATTTGAATCCTTTACTTTCTCTAATCCTCAGTTTCCCCATCTGGAAAACAAGGATAATAGCTACTTTGTAAGCCAGGGTTTCCCAAACTTGATACTATTGACATTTCGACCAGATAATTCCCTGTTGTGTGGGCTGTCCTGTGCACAGTAGGATATTTAGCTGGATCCCTGGCATCTACCCCTGAGATGCCTGTAGCAGCCACTCTCCCTTCCCCCAAGGCCTGACAACCAAAATATCTCCAGCTTCTGCCAACTGTCTCCTGAGGGGCAAAATAACACTCAGAACTGTTGCTGTGAGCATTAGCTAACATGTATTCAACATCTTCACTCAATGCTTGGTACAGTGACTCTTGAAAATATCAGCATTGCTACCTCTTCCAAGACCCCACATCCTTCCATCCCCAGGGGTCAATTCCATCTGCCATCGTTCCTCCATTTTGAGGAGAACTCTGCAATCAGGGCTGGAGAAGGAGTGATTTCTTGGATTTGGGAGAGACAATTGATCGGCTCCTTGAGCACACTTCTTAGTCACCCATACAGATTTAAATTGGAAAACAAACCTGACAGTATCGTTTTCAACGCTCCCTCAAATACTGCATTTTCCTTCACATTTTCAATGGACTTATTCACAAATTGCAGGCTCAGCTGAAAAATAACATATATTATGCTTGATAGTTGTGATTTTATTTGTTGGGGAGGTATTGTCTTTTTAAATTTTTAAACCAAGAAGCAAATGCATGTTTAAAATTTGGGTTTTGGGTGCAATGAACAGACTTGGGATCTATTGAAGAGAAAGCTGTACCAGTCCCGGGTCACTGATTGCTGAGCGTGGACCAAGAGCCAGTGTGGGAGGACTTCAGGGCTCCTGATTAAAATGCAGTCCCCCAAGAAGTGGTTTTCAGGGCTCACCAATCACATCTCACCAGACAGGGTTGGATCTGGAGTATGATTTAGAAACCGTGGTTGTGAAGTTAAAACTAGATGCCATTTGGGAGGAAAGGTCTCATGAAGTGAGAGCTTGGTTCTCGTCTTCACATCTGTGTTTGGAATAAGCTCTCTGAGTGTCTTTATTGGATGCCCTCTCTAGCTCCATGTGCATTTTGGAAGCATGGTTAACTTGGAAGGCCAGCCAGCAGAAACCTTTGATGCCAGCTATATCATCATGCCTCAAATACATAATTCCATCCTTAAAATGCCGTAGTGAGGTAGATGTTTTTGTACTCATTGCATAGATATGAAAACCAAGGCTCAAAAAGTGGAGTCAAACTCAATTCTTTGTGGCCTCAAAGCCTATGATTCCCCCTCCCTGCACTTCCATGTGAAGGCTGTGATAATGTCTTTGGTTAGGTGAGGAACCTAATTAGGTATAACTAGATTTCAGGCAAGGGACAGCCTGTTTCACAGGGATAACAGAAGTGGGACACAACCATGCCCAGAGTATCTCCCAATCCTCCTGCCAAGAGGGTCCTCTGAGGTCCCAGAAGCATCTGCTCAAACTTGAAGCTTCAGCCCCACCAAATTCCTAAACCTCAGCCTTGGCTGGCTGAACACAAATTGCCTGGAGTTTTTGTTAAAATGGAGATTCCAGGCTCCTCCCCCTGGAGCTTCTGACACAGTGGGACTAGGGAGCCTCACCCACAGACAACAGCATTTATGGAAAGCTGTCAGGTGGTTCTGAACTGCTGCCAGCTCTCAGGTCATCCTTTTCCCCCTGCCTGGGACACCCTCCCACCAGCTTACCCCAGCTGATAGTCTAGTCATATTCAGGTTAGATCTCTGTTCTGCTTAAGTCACAGATTGAGTCCAGTGCCCCTCACCACAAATCCCAGTGTTTCCATCTCAGTAAGTGACAACCTGTCCCTTGAGGTCATCTGTTGACTACTCTGTCCCTGATAAGCTCTAGGATGGTGGTTCACAGCAAGGTGGTATTTTGCCCCCAGGGAACACTTGGCAATGTCTGTAGAGATTTTTGGTTGTCATAACTGGGGAGGGGTGCCCCTGGCATCTATGGGTTGAGTCCAGAGATGCTACTAAACATCCTGCACTGCCCAGGGCAGCCCTGCTCGACCCAGACTAATCCAGCCCAGAAGTCAATAGTGCCTTGTGGAAAACACTCTTCTAGGATTGCTTCCCTCCTCTCAGTTTTCTAGCGGTGTGCCCCTGAGCAGTTTCTTACCTGCTCTGTGACTCGGAATTTCATCCATAGTGTGGATTCACTTGCCCTCGTCCCTCCCCCCAGGGCTGCCACGAGGATTAAATGAGCTAATACACGAGCAGCATGCTCAGAACTGCACCTGGCAAGCAGGGGTTCAGAACTGTTTGTTGGACAGAGGCACCATCCCTAGGGTTTAAAGCCTTTAGGCACCCCTGGTCCAGTCCCTCTGACCGCACTCCATGAATAAACACGCTGCTGGACTCCAGCCAAGCTCTCCTAGCCAGCGCTCTGCTGCCACCTGTGAGAAACTCAATTTTTTTTTAGCCACCGCCCACATCTGCATTCCAAGCCAGCAGCTGAGCTGGGCTTCTGGGGAGCTCCGTTCCAGAAAGCCTGTCTGATTGTAGCGGGGCAGGTGGGCAGGTAGGCACATCCGAGCCTCAGTGGGGCTGGGTCATTTAGAAGAGAGGAGGCCACGAGCTTCCTCCTTTCAGACCCCTTGCTCGCACCTCCAGGCCTGATTGGAGGCACTTCCTGGAAGACCCTCCCCTGTGTGTACCGTGGGGGCCCCAGCCCCCTTCAAATGTGCCCTGCCACCTGCCTAGAGATACGAGGCAAATACATCCAACACTGACCCACCAGAAACTCCCAGACAAGCCGATCAGGTGAGGTGCCACAGGTGCTAGAGTTACACTGGAGGCATTCTCAACTTCTCGAGTCTGGGCTGAAGTTCCCGGGCTGAAGGGCTGGCTGGACAAGAGGATGCCATCCCGCAGTCACTACTGTTACGTGGGGCACACTTTTGAATTTCTATGTCTACATTAGACTCTCTGCAGTTCCTGGAGGAAGTTGCTATGACTCCATTTCTCCATGGGGGAAACTGAGGCTCAGGTCAGCTA
The DNA here is from genome assembly GCA_004027955.1 of Chaetophractus vellerosus. NCBI lineage: Eukaryota > Metazoa > Chordata > Mammalia > Cingulata > Chlamyphoridae > Chaetophractus > Chaetophractus vellerosus. Next base: position 5,797 of record PVKH010021762.1, on the reverse strand, counting down.
AGGGACTTGTCTGAGGGAGTTGAGCCCAGGCATGACTGACTGATGCTGCCTCTTTCCACAGGTGGCAGTAATAAGTGGGAGAGCTCTGGGCTCTTCCCTTTCTCGCTCTAGAGCTTGGGCATTGCCCTTTCCCCCCACAACCCCAGGGACGAACTGGTCCATGCTTCCTGCCTTGGACTTGGAACCAGATCCTGCCTCATTGCCTCTGAACCCAGCTGCTAATCTATCAGCCCGTTCACATGCCCTCAGCGGCAACCATCCAGGCTGAGCAGGCATAGCCCCCACCCCAGCCAGGCTGGACCACACTGGCCTGGTCATTTTGCTTGGACGAAGGTCTTGTCCTCATTTCCAGAGGTAAATGGACCCCTCCCCCTACACCGTTGATATGACTGGTTTATACACCTTTTGCAAGCCTGCAAATCATTGCCTAGCTTTGCCCTCGGCCCTGTCAAATCTGCTTATCTGACCAGGAAGGCTGGAGGAGCTGGGCCATAAAATTAAATGAAATTACTGCAGAACCTAGGGTCTTAGTGACAATGAGGAGGAATTATAGCTCAGAGAATGGCAGGGGAGGTTTATGATGCCCCAATGCCTATCTGCAAACACATTATTCAAAAGCCTCCCATGGCCCCTGATGTCCAGACTTACCACCACCCTTCTCTGGCTGTAGGAGAGCTAGCCATGCCCTCCTTACTGCTTTTCTCAGGTTAATGGGATTTGAGCATTGGGAAGGGTCTTGGGGTCCGGGACGTTCCATCTTTTCAACTATGAATGGAGAAACTGAGGCTCAGAGAGGCACTGAGGCTTCCTGGCTGTCAGTGGGTGTTAGAGACCGAACCTGTATAAGAACTCAGATCTCTCGGCTCTTAATCGAAGACCTCTTTTCTTCCACTATCTCTTCAGGACAGTTTTTAGAATAAGAAATTCAAATATTGGATTGACACACCACCTTGAATTAGCAACTACTTGAGAAACTAGTAGAGACCTGGGCTCCAGCTCGATGAAGTTGGGACCATTTTCACTATGTCACTTTCTCTACCTCTGCAAGGATCCCCGAGCCTAAGCCAGGCATGGAAAACCTAGGTTCCCCGTCCAAATTCTAACCCAATAAACACTTTTCCTTCTAGCATCCACTTTTTGCTGGATCTTAGAGATAACCAGAATATGTCACAATGCCTGTCCTAAGTGAGCTCAGAATCTCTTGGGGGACAGGAAAGTAAACAAACTCTCTCCAAAAATGGTGATGTACAAAGACAGGAATGGGTATCACACCTTGGGGTGATAGGAAGGCTCAGAAGAGGGATGCTATTCTAACTTTACCTGTGGCAATAAGGGAAGGCTTCCTGGAGGAGGTGTTGCCTGACCAGGAGAGTAGTTTAGCTCAGCGTGATAATAATTGCGTATCCCCTTGAACTGCTGCTCTTCTTTCATGGCTTCTTGGTTTTCCCCTCAGTGTGATTGCCAGAAACTGGAGGAGTAGAATAAAAGTTTTCCTTGTGCATTCTTTGGATCTCCATCATTGCACACTCGTGTTCATGCATTTAAAAGGCTGGATAAGATGTCATGCAGAACACAGATTTAGGAGCCTCAATCTCATCATATGTCAAATGGGCAGGATCATGCCTACCCTGAAAGGGCAATTTAAATTTCAATTTGATGAAGAAATTGAAATGATATGAAGGCCCTGGCAGGACTCTTGGCATATAGTGGCTAACTAACTGGTTTTGGTTAGCTCATTTTGTGCCAGGTACTGTTACATTGACTGGTTGGATGCTCCAACCGCGTGTTTTTTGACTGGGTCACTGGGACAATGTTTTCACTTTGCTTTCACGAGCTTCACGAAGTCGTCCTGGTCTAGTGGGAGCAGCACGGTGATGAGCTGCTGGAGTTCAGCACCTAATATGGGGTAATGGAATCCCATTTGTGGATGGGGTGCGGCCGATCTCCACCCGGTTTTCCATCTCTAGGGGATCTAAGGTTAGACTCCAATTCAATGAGCTCCCACACTTAGCTGGAATTTGCTGAATATGCTGCCTTATGGGGTTTAATTAATGACGGCCCCAACAGCTCTGACTATTATCCACGTAATAACAGTCTGTGGAAGGACATGGATTTTGGAATTGCACTGGGCTGGGTTTAGAGTCTATATCTCAGCTATCGAGAGATCGTGGGCTGTTCCCCACACTTTGAGACTTAGACACCTCATCTGTAAAACCAGGACATAAGTCCTCACTTTGGACAGTCACTTTATTTGGCTCATAAACACTGATGACCCCACTTCCTTGCCCATGGAAATCCTTGGGCAAGATGGTGCTGGCTGAACTATCCTTGTGTGACTTTTGTCATTTCCTTATCCTTTTCACAACTGCCAGCAGTCACTCCATCCAGAGGGCGGCTGACCAAAGATGCTCCATTGAGCTGTCTTGCCTTAGAGGTGATTGGATGTTGGGGTGAGCACTGGACAAGGAGTCTACTTTGGGCCCCCAGTCAGTCTGCTCAAAGCCGACTGGAAGGAGCTGGACTCTGCACATGCTCCGGGCTGTTCTGAGCCATGCAAACAAAGCTCACACTCTTATGCTTTTCTAGTCTCTTTTTATGGAAAGGCTCTGGCTAAGAGACTGGCTAAGAAGGGGACATAGCACAATGATTTTTTTTTTAAATGGCCAGGCCATTCCATCGCAAGACATAGAATTAAAAATGACCTTCCTAATTCCGAGCGCACCTTTGCTTTTGGGGCCCCAAGGGACAGTCCTCATGGCCTCGTCCACTGCCACCTCTCCTCTTCAGTCAAGCGACCTTTTACATCATGATCGGCTATTTTCCAGGGAATCTTCTGACCATTCTTTCAACCTGCCCTCCAGAGTTTCATGGTGGTGAGGGGAGAAGACATTCAAGTTTTGATATGGGCTGGGACAGTGATAGGGAGATGGGTCACTTAGAAGGCCCCTTCTATGCTCATGCTTTAGAGACAGGCCCAGCACCCTTGAAACAACTAGAGGATTGCTAAGTTCATTTGAGCCCCCTGGAGATGCTTTCACGCAGTGGTGTTCGAACCCAGTTTACCAGGCAATAAATAGTCCTGCAGACAGGTGGTTGGCCGTGTGAATGCAGACAAGCCATGTGCCCAAGTATAGCAGCTCCCTCCCTTCCAAGTCCTACAGATCATCATCGGTGTGCTAGTCACACAGAACAGGTGGCTTTTTTAGACTTCAGAAAGTCCTGAGAATCACCAGGTGCTCATTGCTGCATTTATGGCTATGTACAACTTAAAAATCATTTAGGAGAGAGAGAGAATCAAAGCTAGCATCCTTCTTAAGGGTGGTTGTGCATTGGAATAGGAATAATTCGTATTTTAGGATTACATTATGTGGCGAAAAATCCCTGTTCTACCTCTAGTAGCTGAGAAAAAGGCGCCATCTCTGAACTTTTCTAAGCTTCAAACTCCATGTATGTGAATGGAGGTATTTTTCACTTAGCTATATACTGGAGATTTTCCTGCATCTATACATCATTTACATTATTCATTTTAATGGATGCATAATATATTTCCAAGCATTGATGCACCATCAATTATTTAGCACTTCTTATATTGTAGGCTGTTTCTCATTTTTTTCCTGCCCAAAACAATGCTACAACGAACAAGCTTGCACATAAATTTACGTCAACTTTGGAGACAACTTTTTTTTTTTCCCTGGGATAGCTTCTAAGTAGCTGTGTTAATTGATAAGAACATTTATAAGGAACTCTTCATATTTTAATAGCTACTACAAATTGTCCACCAAAAATGCTATGTGTAATCCGAACTCCCTCTTCCTATATAGTTCAGTACTCTACAACATTGCAATTTATACCTTACTCTTTCCATTTTGAAGATAAGGACCCCCAAATCAGAGAGCTCAGTAAGTTTCCCAACTCACACAAGTATTAGATAATCCAGTGGGGATTTGAACCAAGGTGGCTTGTGTTTGTTCCACTGTCTGTGACATGCTAATTCCCTAAGGTTCCTTTTGGTTTTCATGCCCCATGGTGGTAAGAGTTTAGTCATGGCGGGGATGAGAGAGGAGACAGGAGGGGTAGAAGCACCAATACATCCTCAGACAGTTTTAGAAATTCCCATTGCCATTATCTTTCAAGCCCTACTAGAACTGTCCTTCGCTGCAGGTAACTCGTACTGAATTTTGTGTTTATTCCTTTCTTCCATTTCTTCATAGTTTTAACAGCTACGACTGAATCCCTCGCCAGGGACACTGAATGTCACTGCAGAAAATATGCAGAGAATGAAGCAATTCCAGGGTGTATGTGCTGGGGTGGGGCAGGACACAACCAGGGCCCTTTTGGCTTACAGTCCTGAGGAAGAAAGGTAGTGCTTAGCTTTGCAGATTTTCAGCTTTGTTGAATGGAATCACACCATATGTATTCTCCTGCAACTTGCTTTACAGAGCTCAGCATACTCTCCTGAGAGTGGGTCAACCATATGCTCGTAGCCATACTTCATTTCTTTTCACTGCTCTATTGAGTTGTATGAATGTACCAAAATATTTATGCATTGGGCATTTGCCTTGTTTCTGGGATTTTGCTATTATAAAGAGTGCTGCTATTCCCTGGAGCATAAGGGCACAAATATTTCCTGCATTCCTAGGAAAGGAATTCCTATTATCATTGGAATGTACACCTTTAGTTTTACTAAACATTGCTAGATTGATAGTCTGCAGCAGTAGGTGAGTTCTCCCTAATTTCTTTGCCAAAACTTGATATTTATGTATTGTCAGACTTTGAAATTTTTGCCAACCTGGTGAAATGATATTCAATTGTGGCTTTACATTGCATTTTCCTAATTAGTAATGCATTGAGCAGCTCTTCACATCTCTCTTTAGGTTATATTTTCCCTATTGATTTGCAATAGTTCTTCAAGTATTCTGTATCCTCTGTCAGCTGTATATGTTGCAAATAATCCTTATCCAATTTTTAGTGTATGTTAAGTTTTAAACTGGTTTCTTATGACAAACAGAATTTTTTAGGTTTAATATGATTACATTTAACTTTTCTGTATGATTTGCCTTTTTTGAATCTTAAGAAATCCATTCCTATACTGAGGTCATGAAGATATTTTTCTATATGGTATTCTAAAATTTTTATGGATTTTATCTTACACAGTTGAGTCTTTAGCATCTGGAATTAACTTTTATGTATGGTGTGAGTTAAAACTCCAATTCCTTCTTCCTTCCCTTAAACCCTGCTTTTGCTGCCTCTCACAATTTTGGTATGCTGTAGTTTCATTATTGATCAGTTCTAAGTACTTTAAAAATAATTATGAATAACTATTTGAACCATAAATTATTTAAATTGTATTTTATGTAAGAGTTTTTATTTATCATTCTGTTATTGACTTCTCATTTACAACAGTGTGAGTAAATGATAAGAAATTCTAATTTTTGAGACTATCAAGAATTTTTAAATATATCTTTTTGGTATTTACATATAATTTAAATTTTCATAAGCGTTACATTTGTGGCTAAGAAAGATTTGCATTCTCTACTGATTGGGTTAACCTGATAGCTTTGTGTGTTGCCTAGTTGCATTGCTCAGATTAGCATTCTTAGCATTTTCCCTGCCATAGCTACCATTTACTATGGAAATTATGTTAAAATCTCTCATGATTTTTTGTTCTCGATGATTGTGAGGAGGAGGTGGAGGAGGAGAATTTTTTCATGTGTTTTTTTCAATCATTATATTTTTCATAGCACATTTTAGCCTATGTCACTTTGTTTTTTTTGTTTTTTTTTAAAGATTTATTTTT
>PVKH010021761.1:0-14583 GCA_004027955.1 Chaetophractus vellerosus | reverse complement strand
AATTTCTGATTTAGTAAGTCTGCAATGGAGCTGGAGAATTTGCATTTCTCACAAGTCCTTACACAAGACTAATGTTGCTCGACTGTGGACCACATTTGAGAATTGTGCCTTAGAGAGATGGAGAGAATAATTTCTGAAGAAGGACTTACCAGAATCTTCCAGGGAATGAAGTTTCAAGACCTGTGTGGGCATCTGTAATTTTGCAAAGTTCTGTAAGGGATTCTCTTTCACTCCTCTTCTACCCTAAACTCCAATTCTCTAGACTGATAACTATTGGGCTGGGTTAATTAGGTAGTTTCAGTCATGGAAGTAGATAACACTAACCTTGAATAACCCAGGGAAATAGAAAAATGTGTTGTAGATTGAGTTATTATGATGTGGGGAAAAGTAAATGGACAGAAGCCAACAATAGTTGCCTCATCTTTGCCAAGTTACCATACAGTTAGAAAATGAATACATATCTATTTATACTAATATTTATAAACATTAAATAAATATTTATTTAAATATATCTAGTAATGTGAAGTTAAAGGAATTGATTAAATGACATGAACGTCAGAAAGGGAAAGGAAGGAAACTTACATTTATGGAACATTAGGAGGAAAGAATTACCCTCTGGTAATGCTGGTAAGAAGTTTTGTAGCGTTGGCCAAAGGCTAGTGCCCCCATACCATACCAAAGAGATTCTGAGTCTTAGCAGAGGGCGGATAGAGAGAATTAACAACAAGTTGGAGCAACAGCAGAATGCTTTCCTTTTCAAATAAGAGAGAAATACAGAGACATACTGGGACTTCAGCTTCTGAGCTCCAGTGAGAATGGTTTCAGCTCTCAAAGCGGTAGCTGTGCAGCAGCCCGTCCTCAAGGCATTCGGTTAATGACGTGGCTTATGGCCTCTATGCACGTAAACATTATGACTGATGCCAGGCAAGTTGCTTAACCTTTTTTGGTCCCGGTTTCCTCATCTGTAAAATGAGGGAGTTGGCTTAGATGACTTCTGAAGTTCCTCACAGCTCTAACATTTTATAATTTAGTGTCTCACCGGCAATGTGGCCTCTTAACTACTACTGAGCACAGCAGAGCATGACTTAAAATATTGCTGTGCAGAGTTCCAGTTTATTTTCACAACTGAGAGGAAAAGAACTGGCTTTAGGCAAAATATTATAGTAATTCACATTTTACTTAGCCTTCTTTAAGTTTTGTTCAAGCCTTACTTTCATGCCTCTTTTGGATTCCATTTCAGGGTACTGGGATTTCCTTGCATTTCCTTATTATCCTCTCTTCAATCTGCCTTTGATCTGATATGAGAGGGTTTGTTCTCATTTCTCATTCAGTGTGAATGGATTTTAGAATGTGTACAATGATTTTTATGCTTAACTTTATGTAAGAGCTAATTTCCTATATAGATAAACTTTCCTGCCATTCTCAATGGCATCTTGGCATGGCAAGCATATAGGAAATATTTATTGAGTAATTGATAGGGTGTGGGTGGCTGTAGGTTGATGTGAGAAAAATGTTTAAAGTTTGATGGTGAGACTAAGTGTTAGTGCAGACAAGAATTACAGAATCAAGGAAAGAGCTTGGGCGACAGATTTTGAGAACCCACCTAGGAGGCTTGGGAGATGTGAATGAAGGGGACCTTGCTCCTCAAACAGGTTCTCATGCAACCCAGAAGAACACCAAACCTTGCTGTGATGAAGGGTGAGAAACGTCCAAGTCTGGTTAGTATGGAGTGACAAATGTTAAAATAATTGGAACCACTTTGTCAATGGGATATATTATCATATAACTTGAGGAATTTCTCACAGAATCCTTCCCATTCCTTCTGAAATTTGATCACACCTTTTTCTAAGATTGGCTTCTCAGGAAAACCTGATTGAGTTGTGCAGAATCCCTGAAGGCTGTGTTTTTCTTAACTCCTTTCCAAACTTCTTTCCATTTCCTGGGGAGGAAGCTTTGTGAAAGCTCTTGAACTGGTGGGTGGAGATGGTGGATTAAGAATGCTGGATTTATTGACTTCCATCTAGGACACCTGAACTCAGAACCTTCTTTCCTGAGCACAGGAATGTCTCTATTCCTAGCTTATTTACCTATACCTCTTCCTCTTCACCTCTACTTTGAAACCACCCATGCTCAAGCATGTGATCATGCTCTTAAGCTTTTGATTGACCACACAAAGCCAAGTGACCTAGAGTGATTGTAACCACAGTCCATCTGGCATCTAGGACATCCAATATCAGTTTTTCAAGACATGGAATAGCTGGAAGTCTCTCAGACAATTCAGGTAAGAGGCAGAGGCAGAGAAAAATAAGGAGAGAACAGCGTGAGTCCTGGTCTTAGACTGTGATGGGCAAAATAAGTTGAATAGAAAGTTAGAACATTGCCTCTAAGTGAGTGCTAGTGGATGTATGTAAATACAAATAAAAATGTTTACTGATAGTATTGAAAGATAATATAAGTGGTAACAAAGGAAAAAGATTTAAAAAACTTGCCCTCACTATGAAACAGTGATACTAATTTCAATTTTACATAAATGGATTTTTGTCTGTGCTTCATTGCTACATAGAATAAGAAAAATATTATGTAGTAATTAATCAATCATGCTGATTATTGATTTAGAAATTTACACTAAGTTTTGTATATTACAAAATTTAATTCTGGCCACATATGCTATGATGCTAAGCTGTCTTAGTTCATTTGCGGAGGAGAGGGGCATGGTTATCTGTTCTTAACTGAAAAATAAACTAAAACAAAGAGTGCATTATTGGACTGCTTTGTTGTTATATACATTCTTAAGGACAAATGAATATTGGCCTCTTTATAATTTCTATTCAGAAGAAAAGACAAAACTATTACTTTTATTCATTTTCAAAACATTAGAAATAAACTCTTCTTACATGAACTGTGATCCAACTCAGCAGCCCAAGTTTCTTTCTTAATTGTTCTCTTCATATAGACATGGTTTGGAAAAGAACCAGCACCTAATCCTTTTATTTTTACATCTACTGGCTGGAATAAGCTCAGGTTGAATATTTAAAAATAATCACAACCAATTTTGTTTTACTCTTCAAAGCTTTTATGTTGAATACAAAATTCAGGAGTCCCTTATAAAATTAACAAGGGGTACTTTAAGGAATTCAGATGAAGTCTTTGATTAATCTTAACTTCAATTCGCTCTTGTCTTTTAGCCAAGTGTAGAAACCTAGACTATCTTCCAAATGTCCTTGGTTTTCATAGGATAGCTTGATGGCCCAGGGCAGCATTTCAAGATGCCCTGGAGAATAGGTGAGAGGGATGCATTGCACATTTAAAATAACTAACGCAGGCTCAATCCAAAAATAGTTCTTTACTAGAAAGCACACAGTAGGCCACATATTTTCCAAAAATCCCTACTGCTTCAGGGAGAAGGGGCCATAGGAATTCTCAATGACTGTTTACAAAGACAATGCCAAAGAGGTGCTATAAAAATGAAAATGATGGGGGTAGAAGAGTGTTCCCAAACTTTAGTAATTCACCATCATCATGCTTTTGCCATACCCACATAACACTGAAAACATTTACTGAATAATTTTATTTTAATAAAGATATAAATATCTGTGAAACTTTGAGTTTGTATTAGTTGTTGCTTTATATATATTCTAACATCACCCCTGCTCAGCTCTCCTTTTCTCTGTATCTACATCCCTTGCAATCTTCCCAATGAAAGAAGGAATCCATTTTTCCATCTGTTGAAAGTGGGCTGGGCTTGTAAATCACAGAGCCAATCAAATACAGGTGAAGGGATATCAGGCCATTTTTGAGACTACGCCTTAAGAGATTTTGTACATTTCTGTTTTCTCCTGGGACCCCTGCCTCCACCGTGGAGTAGTTTTTTATGCAGCAATCATGCACATCTTTTGCACTCCTCTTTCCTCAAGTAAAGACAACCCAAGATTGGAGATAGTGCAAAGAGTAAAGGACATTAATTTTCTTTTATTTATTGGTACATTTGTTCCTTTTTGAGCTCACACATGTGATAAATCTTAAGGAGATTAACTTGTGAGACAGGATCTTTTGCTGAGAAAGTACATTTGGCTCTAAAAGGACAAAAAAAGAGACAACAGCAGATTTCTGAGCAAATAAAGCAGAGACTGGCCACTATGAATTGACTCTGGGTTAAGATCTAAAGTAATAAGGTTAAAAATGACCTTTATCAGTGCTGAGCTCAGCTAAAAATAAAAGCAAATGTGGATAAAGGGCAGAAATTTTGCTCAAGAATATAATATGCATTTGTTCAATGTGTCTGTAGAGATACATTAAGAGATGTTAATAGAAGTATTTTCCTTTGTTGGGAGTCTCATATAAGAACAATACAAAGCAAGGTGACATTTTGTCTATGCTGGAGTTTTCCAGTAGTGTGGCTAAACCCAATACGTTTACATTTGTCTAGACAGCATTAAAGAAGGCCAGAAATTCACTGATTGGGAATATTAGTGAGTGGGGATTTTCATGAGATAACTTTTGGTGTACTGCAAGTTTCCTTTTTCCTTCTAGGTACAAGGGAATAAAGGGAGGGACTTCCTGCAGCTCAAACCAAATGATATGAGAGCTTAAGATAAAATCTTAGAGATCACAAAGACTGTGCTCAATTCTTGCCTGGAAAACTAAAAAGTGATAGTCTGGCTGAAGTTGCCTAAGAGCCAAATGAGGAAAAAGAGCTAAAAGCTAAAGTGGGAAAACATTTGTCCACTGAATGCAGGGAAGTGTGTGTGTGTGTGTGTGTGTGTGTGTGTGTGTGTAAATATATATATGTAGGAGTGGATACAATGAAAAGGAACTCTGAGCCATCCTGAAAGACCATGGCCAAAAGAGGCCATGTGACCAACAACAGAAAGAGTATGTTTGACATGTATTGTCAAAAGGAGGTGCGAGTTGATGGGAAAGTTTTAAACTTATGTCCAGTCAGAGAATGTTTCTGCAGATACCCACACAGGAGACTCTCACTATAACACACAGAAGTGCCCCATCTCAGAAAAAGCTCACATGTGGGTATTTGATACTCAAAAGGTGTCAATATTACATAATAAAGCCACCAGTAAAGAGAGATGATGCACCTTTCCTCTTATCCTTTATCCATACATGACCCTGTAGGATACTAGAGGAAAGAACATTACCAGTAGGAAAGGAAGAGAACAAGCAGTGCAAAGAAAGAAGTTAGAAAACTCCCCATTCTATACTGTGGGTTTCTAAGCCTAAATTGGGGGGAAGGGAAGAAAATTTTTAAATTTAAGTGAGAGATTTAAGATTTTATTTAGGACAGACTGGACTTTCTGATGCATGAGAATTGCATCAAATAATCTATTGGATCCATCTGAGACGTTATCAAGGGCAAGGAGGTGGATATGACAGTTTGAGGAACAATGGTTTAATAAAAATAATGCTAGTTATGTTTTTACTCCCCTTGGTCCAGTTGTTCAGTAAACCATTTGCAAATATTTCAGGAAACAGGGGAGTGCCATTTTCAATCACAAAACTAGCAATAGGAGGAGAAATTCTTTCCCTGGCTCCTCATCCATTCCCAATTTCTACTAATATTCAGAGTTAATCCAGTGAATTAGGTATCAGAGATTACAAATTTACCTAGATCACAGAAGAATCAGAAGTCCTCGAAATGTTCCAAAATAACTATGGTACCTTGAGATATTGTATTTTTATAGATTTTACTTGAATTTTTACTATGGAAGAATAAGACTATAAAGCAGATTCCTTCTGAAAAACAAGCCAAATTAATGAAGCATTGTAAGGACTGTAGTAGTGAACAAAGACATCAATAAGAAGAGTCTTTTTAGAAAGTCCTAGCAAACTTAGATTCTTCTATCACATCTCAATTCAAGTTCTCACTCCTCTCTGAGTCTTCCTTGATCTCTAAAAGGAGATGTAGGAGATCTTTATCTTTAACTCTCAGTATATACTTTATATAATTCCATTATAGCTATTGAGAGATAAGATTGAATAAACTATATGGATTCGGCTGACACTTATTTGTAGGAGGAAAATAGGAAGGGCGAGACTAATTTCTTAAATTTCATTTAAATTAGGTACAAATTCTCAGGGAAAGGTTGAGAATCAACCCATTCCCCTGGAAGTGTTCCCATACTTGGGGAAAGAAAAACTTAGAAATCAAGATACTCTGGGAAACAGGTACCTCCTACCTCCTTTTTCACTAATTCCTTTACCACCTCTCATTACAGGAGGGCACTGAATTTCTGAGGTTACAGGGATGTGAATTTGATTGGATAAGATGCTTACAAATTAGTAATGGCTCATAGGAAAGAATAAATGTCCTGGATAAAGGCAGGCATTAGTGATTTCTAACTTGTAACTACCTAAGCTAAAACTCCTAACCTAGCAAAAGGTCAAAGGAGGAAACAGCTGTGATTTTGACTGGCAATAGGAACGTTAATCCTTATGTTCTTCGTTCAAAATGTCTCCATCCATCCATAGTATTATAATTCCTGGTAAAAGGGAGTAAGAGTACTCTACCTTGTCTCTCCCACTGACTGCAGCAATAAAATCTGGACAAAATGCATGTACCAGCTTTTTGAAAACTCTCAAAAGTAAATAGTAGCAAATGTATGGGGGAAAAGACCAAACATAAAGACCCAATAAAGGGGTCAGGAGTGTACCTTTTTTCCCTCTAGTATCCCAAACTGAATTCAATGCAGCCCCAAGGCATCTGTGTAGACAGAGAGAACTTAGGAGAGGCCCTCTAGTTCTCTCAAAGATCGGGAAAGGTCTCTCCTAACATTCAGAGAGAATGGAGGAAATTACCCATTTTTTTTTCTTTTCTTTTTATAGGAGTAATCGGCGCCCACAGGAGCCTAAAACTCAGAGGAGCTTTGGTCCCAAGAGAAAGGGTCAAACTCTGTTGCTTTTCTTTGTCTCTGTCCTCCTGCACTTTTGCCCCAGACATAGCACAGTCCAAGGAAGTATATAGCACAGTAGAGAATACAAAGCCCTCAGTAGAGGAGCCAAAGTGAGAAGTGGGGAGATTGAAGAAGAGTAGGAGCATGGAGAAATGACATTTTAAAGCCCTTTATGAAGTCCTGGGTTCATCCCTGAGCTGAGCATGTGACAATCTGATCCTATACAAAATACATAGTCTTTGAGAGCTGAATATGTGATAGATCACCATCAAGTCCCAGACTGGCCACTGGGTGGCACACATATGGCATAAATTCTAAGAGTAGTCAAAGGCTTTGAAAACTAACATTGGAATCACAATCCACAGAAGGCTGGTCAGAATTTACAGCTTGAACCCAACTGGGATGATTGTCTGCTTAAAGAAGTAATTAATACTCTCTTTAGGAATTAAACCAAAGAGAGAGCCTCACAACATAACATTCAAAATGTACAGGATACAATTCAAAATTACTCAGGATATAAAGAACAAGGAAAATCTCAACATGCATGAGAAATAATCAGCAGACTTCAATATGGAGATGGCACAAGTACAAATGTATCATCTTCTAATTAAAGAAGAACCAAATGGAAAGTGTAGAATTAAAAGATATAATTACTTAATTAGAAAACTCATTGGGTGGACTTAATAGCAAAATGCAGAAGACAGAGGAAAGAGTCAGTGGATTTGAACATATATCAATAGAAATTATCCAATCTGAACAGCAAAGAGAAAAAAGATGAGAAAGCAATGAAACAGAGCCTTTAGGGATCTCTGAGGCAATACCACAATGTCTAGAGAAGAGAATGCCTAAGAAGAAAAGAAAGATTACAGTAACAAAAATTGAAAATATAAAGATTTAAAATGTCCCAAATTGGCAAAAGATGTGAGTAAAGACTTAAGAAACTCAGCAAAACTCAAAGAGGATACAGCCATAGATATCCACATCTAGACACATCATAATCATGCTACTATGAATTAAAGCTAAAGAAAAACTTTAAAAGCAGCCAGAGACAAATGCCTATTACTTTTCGTGGAATAATGTGGAAAAATGACTGTACATGTCTCATCAAAAACCATGGAGCCCAGCCAAAAACAGCAACAGTGTTTTTAAAGTGTTGAAGGAAAAGAACTCTAACCCAGAATTCTATATCCAGCAAAAATATCCTCTAGGAATGAAGATGGAGTGATATTTTCAGATGAAGGAAAACTAATAGAATATGTTGCTAGCAGACTTGCTTTAAAATAATTGTAAAGGTGTTCTTTCTATAGAAGAGAAATGAAACCAAGAGGAACTCTCAAGAATGAAGTATGAGCATCAGAAATGATGAATATCGGGGTAAATATAACAGACTTTTCTGCTGTTAAGTACTATACAATATGTTTGACAGTTGAAAATAAAAGGTATAATATTGTCTGATGGGTCTCAAAACAACTACAGTATAAAGGAATGTATATGGTATCAAGTTATTATATTCTACTTGAAGTGGTAAACCACCAATAACATTCAATATGTGTGTTATAATGCTTAGAGAAACCTCTAAAATTATGCAAAGGGAAATGCAAGTTAAAACAGCCATGAGAGCAATTTCCAAATTATTAGAATAGCTAAAATAAAATATACCAATAATGGCAAGTGCTAGCAAGGATGAGGAGCAAGTGGAACCCTCATACATTGCTGGAGAGAATGAAAAATGAGTCAGTCACTCTTGAAAGCAGTTTAGTGGCATCTTATGGTAAATTAAACATATACTTACCATATGGTCTAGCAATCTCACCAGTAGGTGTTTATCCTAGAGAAACTGGAACTTACAGTCATGCAATAATGGTATAGAAATGTTTATAGCAGCCCAAATGCTATCAGGGGGTGAATGGATAAACAAATAATAATACATTCATTCAATGCAACACTGCTCAGCAACAAAAAACAATGAACTACTAATATATGCAATGTTGTGGATGAATTTCACTGCCATTTTGGTCTATGAAAGAATGCAATCTAAAAAAGTTACTTTTTATTTATATGACATTCTTGAAATAACAAAACTAAGGTCAGATCAGTGATTGCCATCTTTAGGAGGTGGAATGTGACTACAAAGTGATAGCATAGGGGAGTCCTTTAGGGTGATGTAACTGTTTTGTGCTCCGATTGTGGTGATAGCTATGCGAATATATACACGTGCTAAAAGTCATAGAACTGTACGCACACATGTCAATTTTACTGTATGGTAAGGTAGTGTGTGCAAACGTATATATGTAGGTGTATAATTTTCAAAGGCATTCTCAGAGATAAAAACAATATCAAACTCTGAGGATCTAAATGAAATCTTTACTTCTGTGGATACCAAAATTAATAATACAGTATATCCTGTTATCAAAATTGCTTTTGAACTCAAAAAATCAAGAATAGCAACACAATAGTGCTAAAGTCACAGAATGTCCTTCATCGATTGGATAAATTAAATATAAAATTATCACCAGGCCAGATGGCATTCACTCCAAACGTTTCAAAGAAACTCTTAATGAGAACCTGGTTCCTGATCTCTGAGTTTTTCTAGTTATAATCTGATTCACCTTTGAATTCCCAGCTACCAGAGCACCTACACCTGGCAGTTTATTGAAAGTCATAAGCACTTACAGATATAAAATATAAATTAATGATATTGGAGCCCAAATACAGGGGGCATAAAATTAGGTTTGTCTTTATTACAATTTTCATTGACTGCTTGTCCATAAAAGTTACCCTGAAATTGTTCTATTTGATGTCCTGTAGAAGGAGGTGACACTAATGTCTCAGATGCCAGTCTTTTGGTCCTGAAAATTTTCAGGCAGAGGAGGAAAGCACCTGCAATTCTAAAGTGAATGAGAGATATAATATGGGCCACACAGGTAATTGCCACAAAAATAATAGGAAGAAAATGGAAAAGGCATAATGGGTAAAATAGAAATGAGAAGGTTTGAAAATCCTTCCTTCTAATTATTCCTTATTCATATTTATTCATTTCCTTCAACAGAGAGAGGAAATGAAATGAATAAATTTAATATAACTTTAAAAAAATGAATGGTTTTGCTGCTGTTTTTGTGCAATTATCCAGCAGGGTTATTGAGGCATCTGAAAGGATCAGCCCCATTCACCATTGTTACCAAAGGCCAGACTTTTTTATCGTTCCCCCCTGCCCCACCATTCTCTTTGACATCTTTATGAAAACCCTGAAATTATACACTCTGATTGAGAGTCGATTATTCAGACTTCAATAGAAGTCATTTTCCAGTGTTATTGAATCTCCTCATTTAGTTGAGGCTAGGGGTTTACATGGTACCTGTTTCTCTCCCACACATCAGAAGGTCTTGAGAGAGAAACTGACCAGGTTACTGCAACACATTATTTCAGAAAGGAAATACAAATTTCCGGAGACTGGAAATGAAAACCAACCAGAATAGAAAGAAAGGAATCTTGGCAACTCACTTCAAAGTAAATGGCTTCCCTAAATAAATGACATTTCATGAAAGCAATGATTGAGAGTTTTCTCTGTTCCAGCTGCAATGACAGACATTTTATATACATAATTCAAATGAATTCTCTCAGCAACCTGATGAGGTAGGTGTAAGAGAGCTGAAATAGCCACTCATTGCAACACTCGACCCTCAACACCATCCTGCTCCTTTGGTATCTTTAAGGTATTAACAATTAGTGGTTGAGCACATGAAATATAGCAGATGTTCTGCTGGGTGCAGGGCCAAACATGGCAGAGATTGTCCCTCCCCTCATGAAGCTTGTGTTCAATAGGGAAAAGCATGTGCTTTGACTGTGATGTTGCAGCCCAACAACTGCACCACTTTGTGCCCTGGCCTTAATGCCACCATGTAATCTACAGAGCTAGGAAGGTCAAAATATTGCTTCTGTCTTAAATGAGTGGTGGAAAAAGTACAAGTAGAAGCTGAGATTTGAGGACATTGGACAAGAATCATAGTCCCAAATATTAACTCCACTCCTTGGTTAATAATTTGGGAGTTTAAAAATATTTATGTTTTCATGTCAATTATTAAAATACAAATATTCCTAGAATATAAATAAAAACAGCTGACATTTCTGTCACACTTACTTTGTGCCAGGTCCTGTCCTAAGGGCTTTATGCATATTAATTAAATTAATTCTTATAACCACCCTGGAGGTAGACACTAGAATAATCTCCATTATGTAGTGGGAAAACCAAGGCACAGAGTAGCTAAGAAAGTTCCGTAAGAACACACAGCAAGTAGGTTGTGAGGTCATATTCATGGCTAATTTCCATGTTTCTAACCTCTTAGGCTCTACACTAAGTTATCTACAAGTTGAAAATAAGACCATATACTTTAAGAACAAAGTATAAGTGCCAAGGAGAATGGGGAGAGAGGGGCTTATAGGGGAGTAGAAGGTAGGTACATTAGTCAGCCAAAGGGGTGCTGATGCAAAATAACAGAAATCTGTTGGCTTTTATAAAGGGTATTTCTTTGAGGTAGAAACTTACAGTTACCAGGCCATAAAGCATAAGTTACTTCCCTGACCAAAGTCTGTTGCCTCATGTTGGAGCAAGATGGCTGCCAACATCTGCCAAGAGTTCAGGCTTCCTGGGTTCCTCTCTTCCTGGGGCTTGTTTTTCTCCCAGCTCAGCTGCCCTATTCTCTCCACAAGGCCAGCTGTAGACTATCAGGTCACTGGCTCTGTCTCTCTCCACAGGGCTCAATTCTCTCAGGCTCAGCTGCTTTGCTCCTCTGTGTGCTTACTTCCCAGGCTCCAGCTCAAAATTCCAACCTCCTTTCTCTGTGGTGTGGTTTCTCTGTGAGTCCTACTGATGTGACCCAATCAAAACCTTAATCATTATTTAATCAAGTAAAAGTAAAACCTCTGAATCCAATACACTCTAATACGCCCAGAGGAAAAGACCAGTTTAGAAATGTAATCCAATATTTCATTTTGGAATTCATCAATAATATCAAACTGCTACAGTAGGGAAGCAGAAAGAATCAGTTACAGGGGTGTATAGAACTCAGTCTTGATATGAGAAGTGAGAAGGTACAAAGGAAAACATAACATTTCTTTATAAAGCAAAATGCTGCCCCTAATTAGGTGTTGCCACTTATGGTAACAGTTCCTAATTTAGACAGCTATAAATTGATGATCCAATGTGAAACTTCTAGGAGTATGAAAGTCCTACAAGAAAATTTGAAAGCTATGGCCCTCTCTCCAGAAAAATTTAGACATACCCACATTTCAATAAACTCTGAGGGTATGAAGTCCTACTGAAAATCATCCATGATCCTGGTCATTTCAGCAACCCATCTTGTGTAGTTACTCTGTTAATTTTGTTGGAGTAATTTTATCTAAATGCTAAAGTCAGAAAAAGAATCTTTCAGGAGTATTCAGAGTTTACCACAAGAAAGATGAGACAGTTCTAAAAACTCAAATGGTCAGTGCAGCAATTGAGAGGAAGGATAATCCATGTAAATACTAATAAATCTCTGTTCTGCCTGTATACCCACCATGCCCATACCCTACAAACAGATGGCCAGGCCATAGTCTTTGTCTTGTGCACTTTGTAGGATAGAAAGCCGCATATATACATATATATATATATTTTCATAGTCATCATTGGTGCATTCATTTTACAGAATTCTATATTATTTCTCTGAACTATTAAAAGCCACCACCTTTTTAAATAATAACCATGTTGCAGGCATAGTTTTAAGCACTTTCCATGTTTCAATTCATTTTATTTATTTATTTTAAAAGGCTTCTTTTTTTTCAATTTTTATTTATTATTTAATTTACACACTAATGAGGGATGTTGTTGATGTGGGAAGCGTGGGAGGGGGAGGGAGTGGGACAAATGGGAATACCTTATATTTTTTATGTAACATTTATGTAATCTAAAGCATTTTTTAAAAATTAAAAAGCATATATATATATATTTTAATTATACTGCTTTTTGTAAAAGCCAGAAGACTTTGCAACTTTCATGCTAGATATCCAGAAGGGAAATAAGAAAGCAGAGTGTGTGAGAAGTGGAGAGAAATTAGTCCTCCCAGTTGTGATGCCCTCTGTTCTACACCTGTGCCCAAAAAGATGGACAAGTCTCAGGGTGGTGACTTTGAGGTGTGTGGTAGATTGAATCACATACCCACAAGGACATGTTCAAGTCCTAACCTCTGACCCTGTAGGTGTGGACTCATTTGTGAATAGGATTTCCAAAGATCCTATTTTGATTAGGCCAAATTTAATCAGAGTAGAACTGAATCCATATGATTGGAGTCGTATAACCAGAGGAAATTTATACAGAGCCAGTCTGTTAGGAGAAGCCAGAGAAAGAGAGAGATGCTGCCATGTGATGGAGGCAGAGACGCATTTACAAGCCAGGAACCCCATGGCAAGCCAGCACCAGAATGCTACAGGCTTTGGAAGAAACCATGGCCTGGCATTGCTTTGATTTTCTACTTCTACCCTCCTAAATTGTAGGATAATGAATTCCTGTCTGTGGTATTTATCACAGCAGCACTGGCAGAAAGAGTGCATTACCGAAGGCAGGTCCTGAGCACTGGACAAGGCCTGGAAAAGTTGTTTGTTCTAAGCATGCTACTGAAACAGAGAGTCTCCAGAGAGTAATGACTGTGCAAACTTGGAAAACAGGTTTCTTTGTGGAAACCAATATGGACCTAAGTCTAAAAGGCCCTCTGGAATGTTTTGTTCAAAGCAAAATATTAGGGCCTTTCCATGATTAGAGATTGGAAGGAAATGCAATTAAGGGTTTATACTAAAGTTTCAGATGGGGCTTTAAGTGCAATTTAATTTGGTTTTATGAAAATAAGTAAAAGTAACATTGTAAAAGTTTTGTTGTAACATGTTTTATTAGAAAATTAATACTGTTTATTCAAGAGGTTAGAAATATCACTTTGGTGAAGCAAACCCCTTTGTTATTTTATGAGATAATTCAATCAAATTTGGACTCCAATCAAATAAACCAAATACTAGTGTGAACATTGCAGAAAACCGTTGTAGAAAACCCCTCTTATGCGCTGCTATGTTAACTTGTTTTGTGTCAAGTTGGCTAGGTTTTGATGTCCAGTTGTGTGGTTTCACACTGGCCTACTCTTTAATGTGAGGGTACTTGAGACGGGATTTGCAACTCTAATCAATTGATTGCATCTATGATCAACAAAGGAGATTGCCTTAAGCAATGGGGGGAATCTCTTCACCCAATTTCTTAGAGGTCTTGATAGCCAGAACTGAGGATTTCAGAGGTCAGAAGAGGAATTTGAATTTAAATTCAGCACTGGCTCTTGGAATTCCCACCAGGCAAGCTCACCTAGGTAATTTGGGCTATGTCCTTCAAGCATCACTTTTATCAGAATTCTCAGCTTGCGGCCTGCCCTATAGAGTTCAGATTTGCCAGGCCCCATGGTAATGTGAGTCAATTCCTTAGAATAAATTTCTTTGTATATACGTATAAAGAAATTGTTTACACACACACACATACATGCACATACAACAGGATCCTGTTGATCCTGTTTCTCTGGAGAACTCTCACTAATGCATTCTATCTCACCTGTACACTCACTGCCCCTCACATAATCTCCACAAGAAGTAGGAAGGCAGAGATAAATGCAGTCCA
>PVKH010021760.1:0-14255 GCA_004027955.1 Chaetophractus vellerosus | reverse complement strand
AAAGGGGCACTTTGCTGTCTAAGGACAACCAGATGGGATGTGTCCTGTTAGATGGGCATGATCTGCATCTCCTAGTTACAGTTACACATTTCTCTTACCACCCCTAGGACTTCTGCTAACAGCTTGCTGGCTTGGGCACATGTATATGTTCAAGTGTACAATGTGACTTGCTGCTGGGTATGCACTGAACTGCTGGCCAGTTTGGCCAATAATTTGGCCTAGAGTATTGCCCCCACAACACAAGACAATTAGACAAAGTTAGAGACGGCCAACAGAACAACAGCAGAATAAGAAACAGCTCGGCAGCATGTTAAAAAACTTCACCGGGACACGAATCTGTGTCCTCCATGATTTGGCTATGCCCTGTATAATAGATGGAGCTAGCTCCCTGCTGAACATGTTGAACTGCAAAGCATTGCCCCAAAGTGTATAAAACAAAAGGGGAATCCCAAAAATCTAGCGAAGGTGGTACCCCTGAATTTGTGCAACACTACCCAAGTAGTGGTAGGTGGTTTCTGCTGGTAGAATAGGCAGCCATACATCAGAACCAAACCCACCAACAGGTTTCTTGCTGGGTAACTGTGGATTTGTAGGCCCCATGAGTGGCCATACCTCCTGGCAATTGGAGTGGGCATTGTACTTAAAGACACCCCTTCATTCCAGGTCACATTGTTTCCACTCTAGATCAAAAACCCCAAAATTGAAATACAGTATATCATAGACAGCACAGGACCAAATGAACACCCCGGTAGTTTTACCCATTAGCTATTCTCCTTCCTAGGGAAGGAACCATCAAAGTTATATTAAATGTGAAAGCCTTAGCACGTCACACTGCCCAAGCCCTAAATGCTTCAGAATACACAATTGCCCAATTAACAGGAAAAAACTAATCAAATCCACCATGTTGTGTTACAAAACTGCATGGCCCTAAATTTACTTACTACAGCACAAGGGGACACATGTGCATTGGTACAAACTAAATGTTACGTATATATTCCTAATAATAAAAAAATCCATTCAAAAAACCCTGTAAGAAATAAACCATGAAATATAAAATATCCAAAAATCACAAGTAACCCCTGTACAAGACTGGTAAAAATTCCTAGGTACTTAAAAATGAGCTCTTGGGGGAACCCAAATAAGTTTAGGATGCATATATTTATGTTGTTTCTGTCTATATTGCTGCTGTGGTGTTTAGTTACAGTGTACCTCCACAGCTGCTAAAGTCACTGCCCTCAGAGTTTAAGACCAGTGAGTGAGGGTTAAAGACTTGGGCAGCAGCCCAATTGCACAGGCAGCGGCCCAAATGTTGGATCAGCTATTAGCTCACAGAGCCCTCTGTCTCCTGGATCACTATGCCTTTTATCTAATTCATAAAGTCCTTGGCACAGCACACTGATCTCTGGGCAGAGCAGAAATGGTTCTGAGGAGTTACATTTTGTATTCCTTCTCTGTGACATTTGAGTGATGACAGTATTGTATGAATAACACTACAAATAAAAAACAGCCATGCTTGCTTGCCTATTTGTCTGAAGCAGAGTGGGGCTGTGCCGGTATGAACCAACTTCTTTCTGCATCTAAGTTTTTCTTCTGCCTACCTTCTTCACGGGCTCCCAAAGTAAATGCAGCACACACCTTCCTTCTCAAATAAATTACTGTTTTGACATTAAATTTAGAGTGATAATAGATATATCTCTATATCATAGAGATAATAAATATACTTATGATATAATGTGGGTGATATATGATATAAAATATATTACATACCTAGATGAGAATGCATAAAACTCTGCACTATGAATCTGGCAGCATATGAAGACAATTTTATGGGTTATGACAATGCTGTCTGTGAAAAGCCAAATGAAATATTCATTGAGCAAAATGCATACACTTGGAAGAGCACTCTTCAGAAATCCTTGTTCAAAGTGACTACTTAATAAATTTTTTCATGCCTAACTATTTTGCATAAATTTACTTACCATTATATTTTTTATTTACTCATATTTCTGTCTATCAAGTAAAGATAAAGTAATTTGTATCATTTCACAGATGAATTATGCTTCTCTACCATACTTTTTCATAAGGATTAGTTTCTGAATCCTAGCATAAGCATCCTCTCTACCCCAGGGGATTCATGGTCTGTACCCTCTTTTAAAAAATATTTTTCAGTTTGATAACAATAGAAATGAATATTTTTCTATATAGACTCTCAGTTAAAAGTTATTTTTAAATTGCCTAATGCAGGCCCTAATGATGACAGGGTCCTGTCGCTAGATTTTGAGATAGCAATGAAATTGTACCTCCAAAATCATGTGTGAGACCAAACTTTCTTAGATATCCTATGACATGTTACTTTAGGGTATCCCTCACATCATAGTCAGGGTTTTTCCTATATGTTTCTACTGTTTTCTTATGTCCCTCTGTATAATGTCATCTGACTCTTTTCTAGATCCCACTCCTGACAAACTCCCAAATGAAATGTATAATTTCATTTACATATATATATATTTCTTAAATAAAAGGCACCATATTATTTAAGATATAACAATAAAATAAAAAGAAGCATGTATTATTCTCTAAGTATATTTATACATTCAGTTTTATAAAATAATATAATCACCCAAAATTCTGTACTTTCATACTTTTCCAACATGATGTATAATATACACAATACATCATATTGTTACTACCTAATTACAGTGTATTTAACCCTGCAAAAAAGCAATGTAATGAGGATTTTTTGAGCATTATGTTTTCGTTTTAAAATTTTCTCTAAGATAGTTCCATACTAACAATATCTGACTTTAAAAACAAAGTAATACAGTCATATTTCAGAGTAATACTGAGTTCAGTTCTAGGCTACTGCAATAAAGCAAATATTGCAATAAAACCAATCAAAGTAATATTTTGGTTTCCTACTGCAAAAAGTTATGTTTACACCACACTGTAGTCTGTTTAGTGTGCCATGGCATTATTTCTACAAAGGCAATGTACATATCTTAATTATGTGGCACAGAGGCACAAAGTGAGCACATGCTGTTTGAACAATGGTGTGATAGATTTGCTCAAGCTAAACATTGTTGCCGAAACTTCAATTTGTGCAAAACATAATATCTGTGAAGCAAAATAAAGCGAAATACAACAAAATGAAGAATGCCCATACATACATTAGACCTACAGGCAAAACTACTATGATACATTTAAAGAAAATTGTGAGCCTAGGAAACATTGACAAGTGATATGCATGTAATAAATAAAAGAGTAAAATTACATCTAAAGGGAGAGAGCTGTAGAAAGAATTCTGTGTAAATGTAACTTCTGATAAACACGTATTGAACAATCAAAATAAAGGGCAGAATAGAGAAGGAAAAAATGAAAGCAAATAAAGCTAATTGTTAGAATGTGTGTAAAATGAGGTAGGAAGAGACTTCATTTAAAAGTACAACAAATTATAGAATATCTAGTAAGACAAAAGTAACTAAGGGAGATAATTTTTAGCATAAAAGCATAAACTTCCCAAATACCAAGGAAATAAAAAATATAAACAGAAAAACAGACCACACAGTTTAAGAAATGCAGTATATTTAATACTACATAGCATACATATAGCATAAAGAACAGCAGAAATTTTAAAAAATGAGTTATATAAATAAAAGTATATAAATCTTACTCTATTGAAGAATATGATTTTCAGAAGTTATAAATGGAAAAATACAACTTTATGCTCAATCAAGTGAGAAAAATATAGAAATAGTGTCTATTTGCTTGGAATTCCTTTGGCCAACTTATATACTCATGTTGCTTATTCCCTTTTTCTTATTAGTTTTATCTTATTTTTAAACATTTATTAAAGTATTTACTTGGCTATTGATATTTTTAGTGTTGATTTCTGTCTTCCATTATTCTTGGAAAGTTGATTCTGACAGATTCTGCTTGTTTTCTTTTTGTTTTTGCATTTTTTAAAAATTTTCTGTGCATTGGCATTTGCCAGGTACATCTAAATCTTCCATCTTGGTGATGTCTAGTCATGCTTTTGTTTTAAAACTTGGTTCCACCTGAAATTCCTTTGTTTTTAGGACTGTTTGACAAATAGATTTTCAACTTTTCCCACCAAATCCATTTGTTTAATAACCCATATTTCCTTAAATTTGTACAAATGCTCCCATTATTAAATTAAATTTCATAAATATTTGGTTCTCTTTGTGGATGATGTTCTGTTCTATTTATTGGTCTGGCTAATCTTGTTTTAGTACCAAAATATTTCATTTCTGCATTTTTCTTATATATTTCACTATATTTAGTACTACTCATTGATTACACTTTGTTTTAAAATATTCCTATCTTTTCTCATATATTAATTTTACAGTAAATTCTGTAAACATTTTCTAAAAATGTTCTATTTTTAAGTTGGTTTTAATTTAAGAAAAGTTATATTTAAGTGCAGAATTCCTTTATTCCCCCAGCTTATCCTAGTAATAACATCTTGCTTTACCAGGGTGAAATTTCAAAAAAAGAAGCCAATATTAATACATTGTTTACAACCAAAGTCAAGACTTTATTTGTCTTTTATATGTTTTCTGTACGCTTTCACAAGGCCTTTCTCTGTCCAGGATCCCATTTAGTATATCACATTGTAATTAATTTTTATGTCTGCTTAGACAACTTTAGTCTGTGAAATTTTTCAGTCTTTGATGGTTTTTCATGATGTTGGGATGGGAGGTGTATTGGTCATATAACCTTCAAGAATCCCTAAATTTGCGTGTCAAATATTTTTCTGACAGATTGGGGTGGACTTTTTGGAAGAATACAACAGTGGTGAAATGCCCTTCTCATTATGTCATATCAGAGATGTATTCTAAAGTGACTGCCTGAGTAAGGTTGTGTTTGTCAGATTTCTCTACAGTAAAGGTACTGGTACACTGTGCCCCCACTCAATTATCCATTGATTAGAGATAATTCATTACGTGTAGGTCATTCTCGAGGTAGGAGGGATTAAATGTCACTTCTTTGAGTGAAATATAATTACACATATTAAAAATCCTCTGTAAGGAAAATTTCTTCCTGTTCTCACAATTTTATTATTATCCAATTATGTATGTATACTGGATGGAATTATAAATCTTTATTCCACACATTTGACTTAATCCAATGCTATATTGTTAATGTTGCTGAATATTTTCTTGTTTTGGTCATTTTGTGCTTCTTCAAGTTGGCCTTTGTGTCCTTTTGAGAAAACTTCATTTTGTAGTATTTTTAAGAGCTTTCTGCCATTACAAATTGTTAAGGATTTGGCTATTTTTGATTGAAGGAAACCATCCAGGGGCTAGGTGATTAATTGTAAGATTGTAAGAATACTTTACTGACTGTAAGAAAGTTGTAAGTCAATAAATTATTTCTGAGAATTAGTCCAAATGGGAACCAAATACTTTTTATATTAAGAGATACTGACAATTGGGTAATTTTTTTTTCACTTCTCTGTATCTAGAAAAATTGTTTTGGAATGTATAATTGTTCCCACTGATAGGTAATCCCATCAACCTCTGAATGGTGATTTCTTGATATTCCATTGAGATTAGATCCTTGGCATCAGGATAAAAGGTATATTTCCTTACTTTAGGATATTGTAATTGTATGATTGAAGGCAAGAAGAAAAGTGTCCTTGCTACCTCATAAGGGAATATGGGAAATTTACTTTCACTCAATTTAGTGCAGGAGACCAGGTTAAAAGACATTAAGAGAATATTTCTAATATTTTCAATTTGCATAATCACAGTGATGGAGAGAGTTTAGAAGTATTGGAGAAAATAAAGAATGAGGGAATTATGACAATGGATAATACTGTATATGCATTTTCAACATACTTTCTTAGAATAGAGAATTATTGAGCAAACTATCTTAAAGTTGCAAACCTGATAAAACAAAGGCAGCAAAGAGGAGTTCAATTTTTGTCTTAATCAAATTGTAAACTTCTTATGAGGTACACTGGCATGAAATAGAGAATGGCTGCCTTAACCAAAGAAGCTGTCAGGAGTTCTGAGCATAATCGAAGTAATTTAATATGATTATTCCAAATTCCACATATTCTCATTACATATAGCCATTTAACCCAGAATTATAGAGATTAAAATAGACTTGGCAATGATCTAGCTCTATTTTCTAAATTGATAAGGGAAGAATATTCACCTCTTTTACTATCAAATATCTACCTCTTATCTTATTTTATTTTTTTAAGAGATTTTTTTTGTTACATATCCCCACACACACACCTTTCTGCTTGCTCTTGCTGTGTGTCCATTCTTCTGTGTACTTCTATGTCTGCTTCTTGTCTCCCCCTGTCTTTGCGGCAACGTGCCAAGTCAGCCCTACACGCAGGCGGCTCGCCCTGCTCGTGGGTGGCTCCATTCCATTTCACAGGCGGCTCCACTCCGTGTTTTGTGGGCAGCAGTGCTCCATGTTTTGCAGGCTGCTCTGCTCCGTGATTCGTGGGAGGCAGCTCCGTGTTTCACCGGTGACTTGCCATGCCCATGACGGCTTTTTGCCGTCTGCCCGCTCAGAGAGGTCCCCAGGAACCGAACCCGGGGCCTCCCATGTGGTGTACCGGCGCCCTTATCCACTGGGCTATACAGCCAACCCCTCTACCTCTTATTTTAAGAGGAAATAAAATATGACATTTATTAAGTATATGATAATCATATTAAAAGACCAGGGAAAGTTATTTTGAAGAGAATGTTCAAGTATTTCCCTTACATTGAAAAATGAACTATGGACTATAGTATTCTACTATAGACTTGTAATTCTAGCAATGGAAGAAATTATATCATTCATGTGGAGGCAGTGGCTGCTAGAAGTTCTGGGGTCAGGGAGAGGGAAATACAGATGAAATATGGGGTCATTTGGGGGACTTGGAAATATTCCCGAATGACATTACAATGATAGATACAGGTCATTACATATCTTACCATAACCTATAAATTTGTGTTGGAGAGAGTGCAAACTACAATGTAAAGTATAATACATGATTACTGGCAATGCTCTAAAATGTTTTCATCAATCATGACAAATATACCACACTGGTGAAGGATGTTAATGTGGGAAAATGTAGGAGGTGTATGAAGCGGAATCCCCTATATTTTTATGTAACATTTATGTAATCTAAATACTTTTTAAAAATAAAAATATATTTTAAAAAATGAATATTCACAACTGGAAAATCATTAGATATTTGAAAGGTGGGTGTTGTGGGAAATTAGGAAAATTTCAGAAACTTCATTATTTTTTACTGCTAATTGAATAATGAGAAAATCACAAATGCTATCTTTTTTTTTTTTTTTTACACAAATGCTATCTTAACTTGGTCCAACCTGATAGAGAATCTCTGTTTCTTCCTGCTCTTTCTTTCTCCCACTCTCTATATCTCTTTAAAGCTCCTCTGCCATTTGAGTGTGTATTTTGTCCCAGGCATATATATATCGTCACTTATCTTCAAAAGTATTCTCTATGATGTAAAATCACTAACTAGTTTCTAATGATTTGTTATCTTTTCTCTTTTATCTTTATGAAGGTAAAAAGTTGCTCTGAAATCTGTATCTGTCATCAATGGATACTGAAATATTTTGTTTCATTGATAGGGTCAGACAATAACAGCCTGGGACAAAAGGAAAACAGTGCTTCCCTAGGACATAAATTCAGTCAGAAGACAGACTAGAGAGAGGCCATTATCCTCCAAACCCTTCATTAATCTTCTCAAAATTGGTGCCATTTTGCTATTAAATGTTGTCCAGGCACCTGACTTTGAAGAATGAATGATGCCTGAAAGTTCTTTTACAAAAAACAGGCTTGTCCTCTCTCTTTGATTATACTACTGGAAACAGTAGTTTCCATCAATACAACAATTCCATTATTTTTAACATAGATTAGATTTGGTTTTTTTTTGTGATCATGATTTCAAAACCAGAAAAGCATAGATATATCTAGAAGGACTAATCCCTCCTTTTTGTTTTGAAGAGAATCTGAGTGCCTTTCTCATAAACAAAGCATGTTGAAAAATTATGCTAATTTTCAACCATCATTCCTAATTCCATATTCGTTTTCCATGTTGATTTGCCTCATTCTTTTACCAACTCCACGGTCCTCTGTCAGATTCCTGAGAGTTTCCAGTGCTCCCCTCATATATAGGCCTCCACAAGGATATGGAACCCAGCCCTGTCCCACTTCCTGGAGAGGAGCCCATCCTAGCTACAGACACCCTGTGCCTAATTCCTTCTTTAAAAACATGTCTGGTTTATGACTCATCTTAGTGTCAGGTCCCTGTTTTACCAGCAATCTTTAAACATTTTCAAAACCTCACTGATCCAGAACAATGTGTCCACATCTCAATTTCATCTATGGTAAGTAAAGGCAATCCACCAATATATTCTAAGGGCTGTGCATCATCACTGTCCTCTTGTATACAGTGACAAAAAGAAGGGAATGTAGGGAGGTGGGGAGGAGGGAACAGGCAGTGAAGGAAAGTTCCTTCAGGCTTTAAATTTAAATTGGTAGTGTTTGATGGCATTGGGCAATTGTACAAGTAACTACTTTACTTTATACACCATTCATAATATTCCAGAGATATAAGTGTTGAGGAAGGACAGTTGTCAGGATATCATCACAGGAGGGACCTGAGAGACACCTAGCAAATCCCTTTATGCATATATTATTTCACCCTAAATTATTACAAGAAATGGAAAATCAATTTTACTTGGCACCTCCAGAAATGGGAAACTCATATCTGTATAAATCAGACCACACATTCTTTGAAAAGTTTAATTATCAGGGAATGTACTAATCTTGATCTGAAATAAATCCTCACTAAGAACATTTTACATGTGTTATCACTGCAAATGATTAAAGACCTCTCCTCTATTGAATCTGTTAAAAAATGTTTATTTATTTTTTAAAGATACTTAGATTACATAAATGTTACACAAAAAAATATAGGAATTCCCGTACACCCTACATCCCACACCTCCCACAACCTCCCACATAAACATCCTTCATTAGTGCGGCCCATTATTTATGATTGATAAGCACATCCTGGGGCTTTGCCATTAAGCATGGACCATAGTGCATATTGTAGACTACACTCTCTCTCACACAGTTCTGCATGTCATATGATGATATAAAATGGCCAATATCTGTCATTGCAATGTCACTCAGGACAATCCCCAAGTCCCAAAAAAGCCTCTGTATGACAACTGCTTTTCCCTCTCCCTGCCCCAAGAGCCTCCCATGGCCACTGGCTCCACATCAATGTTGTAATTTCTTCTATTGCTTGAATCACAATATGTCTATAGCAGAATACCAGTAAGTCCACTCTAGTCCATAGCTCTTCCCCCAGTCCTGAGGAGTCTGGGATGGTGATGTCCACTCCACCTCCAATTCAGAAGGGGCTTATATCCCATAGGGAAGAAGGAGGGGATTATCCTGCCTGCAGCTTCAGACTCTCTCCATTCCCTGGAATGGCCATTGTCCATCATCATCTCCCTGCCAGTGTTCCTGGGTGAGTCCAATGAGCTGTAGAGTAGGAGTTACTGCTCCACGAAGGTCTCAGGCTCAGCTGGCACATGGACAGCCCAAAGACTCAAATCTCTGGACGTACACCTACAACTTCCAGCACCAAGTATAGATTTGAATAGAAGGGAGAGATGAACTATGTTCAGGGAAGACATATTTGAGTCCAACTCTGTAACTCTCAGGAGCACAAACTGTTTTGATGTTTCTTTTAGGGTAATCAGAGTCTCAGCATTTTATACATGAGGACAATGAAACCTGAATTGCTAATTGAAATGCTCAATGTCATACAGCTGAATTATGAGACGATATTTTATCCTAGAATCTATTATTCCAAAAGATTTATATTTCCAGTAGAGTATGGGGATTTAAAACAGACATTTATTATATGATAACCTACTCTTAATTCATCTGGGAAAAATGGTCTGGACATGTCGTGAAATGAAGGTAGTTAATCGTCTCTAACACTCCCAAAAGATTATTTTAGTAAATCTGCATTCTGTCACCAATGTCTAACTGTGTATTCTGAATAAAGTAGTGCTCTCCTTCTCCCTTTCCTCTACTGAAGGATGTCAAGTATCCTTGTTTCTTGTGCCATAGGTTAGTTCTTTATGTATTTGAAATTTGAATAGAAAAATACAACATGTAATCCTTGTGTCTAATATCCCTAGTGAGCAATAATTTTGTGAAATTTTAATCCTCTCTGTTAAGAGTATACTCTTTTTCTTATGTAAAGAATTCTTACGTGACTCACTGAAGAAAAATGACATTTTAGCCTTTGCAGATTTTGAGAAAGGGTTTCTCTGATGCCATAACAACTTTACAGATATTGATTTTCATTTGACCTCTTATTCACCTACCAGAATGAATCATTTGATTGAAACTCTCCCCAGTGACCATTTCACTACATCCATGATTTTTAGAGCAGTTTAAGGTCAGTGTTGCATTCTAGCCCACTTTGTCTTATTTTGATTGATGATGTGCTGTCTCTGTATTTGTTATTGCTGCCTGAAAACCCAGATACATATTTGATTTGAACAAAATCCCTAAAGACTCAGGTAGAATTGGGAATTGAAACATATATTCATTTGTTGATTGACCTCTGATTCTTTCGTATTCAGGTGAGTGAAGATAAGTCCCATCCAAATTCAATGAATGAACAAATTTTCTTGGATAAAAGAATTTGTATTGATGAGACTCTCTAGTTTCCAGGAGCTCCAACCTTTCTTGTTTATCATGTTTTCACTACTCTACCTAGCTATATTGCTGGGTAACTTTCTCACCATCCTCTCTGTGACTGCAGATGCCCACCTCCATACTCCCATGTACTTTCTGCTAGCAAACCTCTCTTTTACAGATATATGTCTAGCCCTCTTTGTTACCCACAAAATGTTTGCTGACTTTCTGGTAGAATACAAGACTATTTCTTTTGAAGCTTGCCTAGCCCAGATTTTCTTTATTCACCTATTTAGTGGTGGTGAACTGGTGATCCCTGTATCCATGTCCTATGACCATTATGCTGCTATTTGCAACCGGCTGCACTACATGACAATCATGAGCCACCGCATGTGTGTTATTTTGGTCCTCATCTTCTAATGTGTTGGCCTCATCCATACTGCTATCCAGATGTCATTTGCTATTAACTTGCCTTTTTGCAGTCCTAATCAGCTTTTTCTGTGACTTCCCTCTAGTGACCAAACTCACCTGCAGAGACAGTTATTTTGTCAGCCTATTACTACCTGCAAACAGTGGCTTTCTCTGTGTGATTTCCTTCTTCCTCTTGCTCATCTCTTACACTGATACTTATCACAGTTAGGAATTACTCTTCTACCAACATAGCAAAGGCCTGCTCCATGTTGACCACCCACATCACTGTGGTCATATTGTTCTTTGGACCATGCATCTTCACCTATGTGTGACCCTTCAACAGTTATTCGGTTGACAATGTCCTTGCTGTGTTCAATACCATCTTTATTCTCATTTTAAACCTGACTATCTACACTCTAAGGAGCAAAGAGATGAAGACAGCTATGTCAAACCTGAAGAGTCAGTATCTAAGGCCCGGCCACGGTTTTGCAGTGATAAGAAATGTTCTTTTCCTGAAATCAAAATAATATACTTTATCCATAACAGTTTATTATTTTTGACTTACTGTTACAAATATAATAATTGTGATTAAAGGAAGTCATGAATAAAAGAGTAAGGGCAATAATTAAAAGATATAGTCATGCTAGCAATGTTAATGTGTTCTACCTTCCATCATGCATCTTGGTTTTCTTTTTTGGTTTTTGTTTCTTACTTTCCCTCTCTATATAAAATCATTTCAAGATGTTCATTTATTTGCTTAAAACAGTGGAAATATATCATTTAATTATAAATGGTAAAAAAAAATACACTCCACCCTCTTAAATAGAGAACTTTTCAGACTCCAACTTTAGAGAAATAATATATATGTATATTTATTCCATAGAAGTAACAAATATATTTACTATATAAAGTATAATATAAGGTAGATGATAAATGACATAGGATATATGACATATCTAGATGAAAAGTCATATAACACTGCACTGTGTACCTGGCAGTACATGATTATAATTCCATGGTTTAAGACAATGGTGTCAGTGGAATGCAAGAATGTAATCATCACACAGAAAACAACATGAACATTGAAGAACACTTTTCATAAGTACTTGTTCAAAGTGACTACTTAATCTATTCATTCATTGCATACAACTTATTGCATAAATTAACATACTATTGCTTATTGTATTTATTCATATTTGTGTCCATAAAATAATTTTAATAATCTGCATTCTTTCAGAGATAAATCTTACATCTCTAACTTGCTTTTTAATGAGGATTTGTGCCTGAATCCTAGCTTCAACATCTTCTCTCCACCTAGGAATCCATGGTTTCTTTCCTTTTTAAATATGGTTTTTCAGAGCCATACCAGTAGAAATGACAACAATGGCTAATTTTCTATAAGGACTTATTATTTGGTTAACATTCATTTTTAATTGCCTAATTCAGGACCTGATGATGACTACTCTCCATTGCAATATCTTGTTATAGTAATGGAATTACTCCCCTGAAATCACATATGAGACCAAAATTTCTTGGGATTCCCCCTACATGTGTTTTAAGGTTTCCCTTACTTATAATATTTAAAGCATTTCCTTTATTTTTCTACTGTGTTCTACTTTCAATTTGGTATAATGTTACATGACTCTTTTCTAGACTCTAATACTTAAAGAGTCTTCCAAATGATTCTCTAATTCTTATTAACATAAAAACAAATGTTTTAATTTCTGAACCAAATTGAACCATATTGTTCAGGATGTAAAAAAATAAAATAAAAATAAATGTTCAAGAATCTGTAATATTATTTACATACTTACTAAAACTTTTTATATTACTAGGAGTCTACAACAATTTCATATTTTTTATTCTTTTCCAATGAGATGTATAAAATTAAGTGCTGTATTATTTTAGTATTAACTAATTAAAATTTAATTTGCACTGTACAAAATGCAATGTAGTGGTGAATTTAGGGGAATTATATCTTTGCTTATTTAAATTTATTGATGAGTTATTTGTTCTGCTCATTTTGGACACTGTATAAATAATTTTAAGAAAGGTAAAGGAAGTTGAACAATTTTATGAATTTAGAAAATGGCAGAATGTATTTCTTATCCAGATGTTTGTTGTTTTGGAATCCTGGTGTCTTCTTGCTCCAGAGGGACACACTTTTAGAAAGGACTGCTTTCTAGTGTGGAGTAAGTTGTGATATCTGCACCTTTAATACTAATAATATGGAAAAGGCTTAGATCCATTATCAGCAACAAGTTTAGGATTTGGACTCAAAGGGCTCTTCAAGATCCTGGCAAGTTGCTCATACACCATAAGCCTAGGCAACACTATAAAGTATTACTCTGCATTCAAATGGTAAAAAGAAAAAAAAAATAAAATAAGAAAGAAACAAAGCCACAGTAATGTATACTTAATAACACAAATTAAAAAAAAAAGAATTTCAACACTATCTTGAATGTTATGAAAATAGGTTGGCTTCAGAAATTTTACTTTTCTCTGGGGCTTATTTTAGTTTCATGATGACATGAATCACAGGAAGACATATATAACACTGATCATAAGTCAGGCACTTTTCAAGGTCTTGCCCTAAGTCCTATATGCTAAATCATTTAATCCTTTCAACAGTCTTAGGTGTTGGTACAAGTACTACACCTGTTTTTGAAGAAGAAGAAATTGGAACACAGGGAGTTGAGGCAAGTTGCCAAAGCTAGTGGTGGCACAGCAAAAAAAAGTGAAACCAGGCCATCTGGGAGCCAAGAATCTTCTTAATGATTATTCTACTAAGACTCAATTTTCTGTAGGAAGCTGGAAGCTATTTTAGTAGAGCTCTAACATCCTCTAGATGGACTGAATTTTAGGAGGAGAAGAAACATGAAAAAATGCAATACTGTTTTATTTGTCTTTTCTAATATATGTTATTTTTCCCCTAGAAAGAAAATTGAATCACAAAAATTTTATTCTTTATCAAAGATTATCTGTTTAATTTTGAAACAATACAATCTTTTAGTACTCAAGCTTGTTCTCAATCTTAACCAATAGTACACACATACATCTACACATTAAATTTTACAGAGCACCTATTATATGTTAAGCATTATTCTTAAGTCCTT
>PVKH010021759.1:0-14252 GCA_004027955.1 Chaetophractus vellerosus | reverse complement strand
CTATCCATCACTGTTCCAGACCAACAAGGTAAGGACAACCTCGTGAACAATTTGAGCAGGTGTACTCTTTGTTCGACCCATACCACCCCTTTTCTAAGATGTTCATAAACCAAAACCATTCCAGGACAGGAAAACAGCCAAACATACGGTATTTCCTTGTCTAAGAGGTAGCAGCAGCAACAGCGCCCACCTTCTGGGCAGCTTCCTTCTTGGCATGATGAGCCTGTAGAACCGCCACGGCTTCATCCACCTGGGAGAAATCACCCGCTGGTCAGTGACGTCCAAGGAGAGCCCTCCACCCTCCCTGGTGCCCAGGGGCTGATTAGGGCTGACCAGAGCCCACAGTGGAGATGACCTCCGGGCCTCTCCTGGTGCTGACTGCTTTCCCAGATGCCCACAGCAGCAGCCCCCAGACCGCAGGCGAGGCTCGGGGAGATGGTCACAGAGGCCACAGGCCCTTCTCTCAGCCCACGCCTCGTCCTCCTGAGCGGGGCCAGCTAAGTCACCAGAGCCTGAGCTCCGGCTCACCTTGGAGCGGAGGGACTCGGGGGACTCCAGCATGTACAATAGCTCCGAGTTGTCGATCTCCAGCAGCATCCCCGTAATCTTTCCAGCCAGGTTCGAATGCATTGTTTGGATGAGCGGGAACAAACGTTCTCCTGTGGGAAGAATATTTCAGAGAAAGTCAGGTCAAGCCACAGGAAAGGAGGGACACTGGTCTCCAGGGCAGTACCAGGTTCCGGCCCCCTTTCCACAGCCCTTGCCATGGGTCACTCACCCAGCATCTGCTTCTGTTCCTGGGGGGGTGCAGCGGCCAGCATGGAGGCGGTCAGGGGCTCCTGGCCTTGCACGTGGACTGCAGGCTGTGGTGCCTGGGAACCAGGAGAGGCAGCAGGCCGGCAACAGAGGGAAGGACACTCTTTAGTGATTCAAACACCTGAATATCTACTATGTGAAATATGATGTGTTTGTCCTTGCTCTCATCTCAAGGAACTAATTAGTCTGGGGACTGACGGTTGCAGGGTGAGAAGAGAATGATGTGACCTCATAACATAACTATAATAAAAACAGCACACTTTGAGAAGGGAAATGAGAATAAAACAAACCTACAAGGGTTTCCTGACATTTCTTTTACCCAAGGTTACCCAAGAATTCAAAGCCAAGACTACAGTGAACATTTGTGTGGCCTTTACCTGAAAATGAGAGTATCTCTTTATAATTAATTCTCATTAATAGTCACCTTCATCTTTGACTATCAAAACTTTTACAATTACAACCATCACTTTTTTTTTTTAAGGCCAGGGATTGTACCCAGGACCTTGGTATGTGGGAAGCTGGCACTCAACCACTGAGCCACATCGGCTCCCCTCAGTCGTTTTGTTTGTTTGTTTGTTTTTAGGAGGCACCAGGAACCAAACCTTGAACCTCCCATGTGAGAAGCAGACGCTCAACCACTGGAGCCATATCTACTCCCATCATTTTTATTGTACCTTTTACCAAATGTTTTAGGAACATCAACGTGCAATGTCAGTGCCAGGCCCAGCTATGAAAATAGGGCCTTGTAGACGAAGGACACAATTATATAGCCTCAAGTTCCAAGAAACCCCAGAGAACACTGGAGCAGGGGGAGGGTTAAAGAGTAATCTGCTAAGCAGCTTATGGGCCTGATGGCTGAATGTGGGTAGCCTACTCCTCCACACCAAGTTGCTACTGAGCTCTAAAACAAACTGGCTGCATCTTGGCAACCTTTAAGGCACAGCTCCAGAGACAGAAAGTACCAGCTTAGATCTGGGTCCAAACCTGTTTAACATTTCTGAAGCTGAACTTCTTTCTCATTGTACCTCAATGCACCTATTGTCTTGCAGGCACCTTAGGATGTGTCAGTGTCTTAGAAGTTCCAAGGCTGAGCACATTGATGCCATAAAAATAACAAGGAGGGCCTCCTCCTGGGGGCATTTCTAAATATATTATTATTGGAAAGAACATACAGCACAACTTGGATTTTATTTGTGTTTACCTTTTAAAGTTCCTTCTTTCCCAAAAGAACCCCCAAGGGAAGGAGAGTGATTAATTTACCATGCAGGGCACAGCACTCTGACATGGCAGGCAGTTAATTCCTAGTGAAGGAATTAAATCTGTGGGAATGGGGCAAAATCTTTCAGCCTTCTGCTTGGAGGCCCTCACCTGCAGAGGCTGTATTGCAGGATGAGGGCTGCGGACGCTGGAGGCGTATTTGTATGGTGCAACGGCCCGAGGAGCAGCAGCAGCAACCGCAGCCCGAGGTGCTAAGTTCTGCACAGCTGTGGGAACACCTTGGGAAATGAATAAATACAATTAAAGCCCATCAGTCTGGGCAAAGACCCGTAAAATCCCATCTTTCCCAGTTCTGTGTGCATCCAATACCACCTCCAGACTGGCAGCTGTCAGTCAGCCCTTGCTGGGCGGCACCAGCCCCACCAAAGTCCATAGCCAAGCGGTCCGGGCACTCAGACCCTACAACAGACCAGCAAATGCACATCAGTGTTGGCAGCAGATGTCCAACTGGCCACGCCCCACGGAAGAAGAAATTCCAAAGCACATTCACACAACACATCACACATGGGGCCACTACTGCTACTTTGGAGGATGAGCCAACTGATAACTCTTTCCGCATCTTGGAATACAGGACATAGTCTGTAAGAAAAGTTTCCTTGAACCTCCCCCCAAAAAGAACAAGCTGCCTCCATAGTCATCCAGCTAGCAAGCATCCCCATTTGAGTCACTGATAAGCACAGAACATTTAAGTAACACTCCTAGAGCTCACATTGCTTCTCTGCACCTAAAATACCTACCTAAGCACAGCTGTTTACAGAACCAGGACTCAAAAGACAGGACAGGCCCAACAAACTGACCACCCCAGGGCAGAGCCTAGTTGTCCTGACTCCCTCCACCCCGGGCAATGCTTCTCAAGGCCAGTTTGCTCACCGACTCTCTGAGCGGTAGTAGGGAGGCCACGAGAGGCCGGAGCATTACCAGTTGGAGCCAGATGGCGAAGAGCTGGACGAGGCCCAGACTGGCGTATAGCGCTTGGCATTCCTTGGAAGCCTGGTAAAAAGAGATAAAGTGCACATCACTGATGAGCAACATGGACCAGAACTTAGGCAGCACCTGGTAAGAGGCAAGTAGGAAAAGCAGGCAGGGGAACGGAGACAATGATGATCAAGTCATCATTCCCCACCACCTACCTTGAGGTCTCCCACCTTGTTGCCAGCGTGGATTAGGCCTCATCTGTGCTAACTGGTTAGGTGTGTAGTACGGAGGTCTTCCCTGGGCCTACAAGAGCAAACAACACCCAAACCCTTTTAGTTTAAGGATCTGAACTTAACTAAAGCACTGTCTCATCTCACATTACCACCAGGCCCTAGGCTGGTTATTCAGAACAGAGGTTCTCTCAATTGAAAGCTGAGGGGTCAGTTAATGGGGATTTGTCTTACTCTGCCTGTTATTGTGTGTTTGACCACAGTAAAGTCCTTCCTCATTTTACTTAAAGGGTCATTGCTCTGACATTTTTAAACTCCAATATCCAATAACCACTCTCCCCCACTACTGCAGGCCGCAGAAGCAGCTGACAGCAAAAAGATTCTGATGAGCCGTAAGCATGCTGCAGACCCACCTGTGGAACTGCCGGCACAAAGTAGCCACCAGCGGCAGGCTGAAACTGATTTAAGATGGCATTGGCAGGGAGTGCTCGCATTCCTGCCACCCGCTGCATATACTGGTTGGTAAGGTGAGCCTTTCTCTCTTCCTTCCTCTGGGCCAGGGCAACATACAGTGGCTTGGAGCCTACAATGCGTCCATTCATCTCGGTGACTGCCTTGGTTGCCTCTTCAGGAGATGAGAAGCAGACAAAGCCAAACCCTTTGCTTCTCCCATCCTCCAGCATCACCTACAAAACAACACCAGCTACGTAAGAAAAAGGTGTGCATATGTTGAGGAGTTGGACGGCTCAAGACGATTATTCAGAAGAACCAAAAAATGTGGGTTCTGCTTCACAAGAGGTTCTCAACCTTGGCCTAGGACATACCCCCAACCACCTCTAAGGGCAGGATCCAGGCATTTTCTTTTCTACCCCAGGTGATTCTAAGATTCCCAGGTACTATGGCATGGTTGATGGTAGAAGCAGGAACCCAAAGAAGTTTTCCAAAACTTAAAAGCTACCCCCAGGCACTGAGATGACACTGAGAGCAGTGTCAAGCAACCTGTAGAACTCATCTACTCTGAGATCTTGCTGAACACATTTCCTAAGCTGTTAGAAGGGTCAAAATACACTTTTTAAATACCACATGTGGGCAGGAGTTATGAACCTTCAGGTCACCAATGGATGCCACCACTAATACAAGGGGAAGCACGTATCAGGAAACAAGACAAGCTGGGAGACAGGCTCCCTCAATTCTAGTCCCAGCTGTGCTTCTACCAAGTTGTGTAGCCTTGACAAATCACTTATGTGCCTTTAATTTTCATGATATGCTCTTGAGCAAATAGCAACAAAGCCAAACATACACTGCTTCAGATGGTCTTTTCCCACTAGTTCACTCACTCGACTTTTTCCCTCACCTGAAAAAGTCATTGCTTTCCCTGATGTGCCTCCCCAAACTTTTGTAGCACTATGAATACATGTGCTTGGCACCACTTTGTGTGTCTTAGCTCACTGGCTGGGGTGTCTCCTGAAACTGAGGACACGGACCTTAAGAAGTATCAGCCCAAAAACTCTCTACCAAAGTGGTCAGATAGTCCAATAAGGTGGGGAAAACAATGCAGCATCACATTCTTGACAACAGTGCCTCTGAAACTTCCTATGGTTCTTTTGCTCTATTCTTACAAATGCCAGCTTGATTACTATGCTGGTAAGCAAGGAAAGACTATCTTTCCTTGCAATGAAGGAGCCAGTGAAAGGGGTGATAAGAGGGAAGGGTCAAGGAACTGGGCAAACCCTGCTGCCAACTGATAACTTTCCTTTGAACCACTCCCAGGCTGTGAGCAATTTAAGCAAAGGGTTGGGGCAGGGCCAAGAAGCCTTTTACCAGC
The DNA here is from genome assembly GCA_004027955.1 of Chaetophractus vellerosus. Lineage (NCBI taxonomy): Eukaryota > Metazoa > Chordata > Mammalia > Cingulata > Chlamyphoridae > Chaetophractus > Chaetophractus vellerosus. The sequence continues at coordinate 9,188 of PVKH010021759.1, read as the reverse complement.
CCACCCCGGTCCCCTTTCTTTTCACCTAAAGGACTTCATGACATCTACTGTATTGTTGCTAAGACCCAAACTTTCAGATGCCATCAGTTTCTCTGCATGCAAAGTAACCAGCATTCTCTTGCTCAAGGAATCAAATCCCTTATCATTAAAATGGGGTTTATACTTACTCAACCTGCAAACTCAGTTGATATAATTATCAAAAGAAAATCAAGCAAATGATGTACATTGCACAACATGGAAAAACAAACTTTCTGCCCCACTTTTCCTATTTCTTGTAAGACCAGGGCAGAAGTTCCCAATGCCAGTTCCAAAGGCCTCAAAAATAATCTTCCTTCTCAGAAGGAGAAACTGTGGCAGAGTTGTAGAGACAGGCCTCAGGGCAAATGGAAAACAACCTGTCTGGATTTCCTCTGCTCATACTGTAGCACCATCTGTCCCCACACCAGCACAAAGCAGCAGGGAATGGGAAAGATTCAGGTGCTCTAAGGGGCTGGCAGGGAGGGAATGGGTCAGATTCATCTCCATACCCCACTGCCTAGAAGATAGTGCAATTAATTTAACAAAACAATTCTCCAGAGCACATCTCAGTTGGCTAACTGAACGCAAGGAGGAATTTGTTAGAATCCAGTAGACACTCAGAAATGAGTGCAATTTAGATCCCATTCCTTCAATGAAATAAACGCCAATGAATCTCTAATGGAATACTACATCTGCTTTCAATCCTAAAATCTTAGTGTTAAAATACCTTAGCACTGGTGATTGAGCCAAAAGGAGAAAATTCTTTCCTTAACTTCTCATCATCAATGGTGTCGTCCAAGTTCTTAATGTAGAGATTCACCCCCTAAAGGAGAACGAGCACTGTTAACTGTACTTCTCTACCCCATGTAGTCCCTAACATGTCTCAAATACTCTCAGGCTAGATCCCAAACCTAAACAATCGAACAGAAACTCTGGGCCCAGGGCCCAGCAACCTACATTTCAACAAGCCCTACAGATGATTCGGATGCAGGCTCAAAGTGAGGAACCAATGCTCAAAGACTCTCAAAGCACCACAATGCATCACATGTTTATCACCTTTCCCCACATCTGCCCTGACTGACCTGTCTCACATTCACCGTACAGGGTTCTTCTCTTCACCATTCCACATAAAGGGGCATCGTTTAAGTAAAAGGGGCCTATACCTATATGACCGAGAGCAATAGTTGTGGGTCCCAGAATAGAGCCCTCTGAATGAACCAATTAATCCCTTTTGTCCCTGTTCACTAATTGCTATCAGATCTAGTAGGTATTTTAAGCCTGATATTCTTGGGAGGAAGACCAGATTACTAATCCTCAAGAGAAAGCCTGCGAAGTATAAAGATGCCCTGCAAACTTTCACAGTGAACTCCCTGTTGGTAAGCTGGACCAAGACCATCTCTCACCTGATATCGACTAATTCTCTCCTGTTTCAGCTGCTCAAATTTTCGTTTTAACTCGGCCTGCCGTTCAACTTTCTTCTGTGCACGGCCCACAAATATGACTTTCCCACTGATTTCTTTTCCATTCATCTCTTCCACAGCCTAGAGAAGAAATGAAGGTCTTTAAACCAAGATACAGAGGCAAGGCTTTGCTCTGGAGGAGGTCTGTAAGTCCAACTAAATATTCTGGGGGAAAGGATTATTTTCCTATAGGGCTAAAAATTCCATTCCATCTCAAGTCTGCTAGAAAATACAAGCTTCCTCACTTGTAAAATGGGATTAATATTTAATATTTATTACCAAATAATATAGGGGGAAAAGGTACAGTTATATAAATACAAGCATGGCAGAGATGAGCCTGTCTACCACCTAGCTGTCACTAAATTTCCTGGTTTCTTGTGTGGGCACTAAGTGTGGTAAGATATGTCAAAAGAGCTTAGTACAATGCTTTGCCCATAAGTGCTACTATCAAATCAGCAACTCCCTGGGTCTTAGTCCCCTCACCAATGAATGGGAACATCTGTCCTGTTCTTTCAACCCATAAGGCTGCATGATAGCCAAGGTTAACGAGTATCTACCAAATCATAATATCAAAACATAAACCACTCAGGAAGACAATTCCAGAGTACAGTAACTGTGCCTCCCTTTCTAGATACTTAAGACCATGCCAGTTAGGCCCGGCCCCCATACTCTGGGGTCACCTCCTACACATTCTTCCCAACCTTGGTGGTACTCTCACCTTATTGGCATCCTCGTGTTTTTCGTAACTCACAAAGCCAAAGCCTTTGGATTTCCCACTGGGATCTCTCATCACCTTGACACTTAGGGTCTTACCTATTATCAAAACACAGAACTATTAGTAACACCATCTCTACTACAGTTTAAGGAGAAAATGCTTCTAGAAGCCTACTTGAAGCAAGCCTCCTGCTGAACCCAAATGGACTCTATCAAAGAAAAAGATACCACGCTTGGCCTTCTAACTCGGACCAAGCAGTTGAGATGGACTTGGGGATGTGACCAGGCAGGGTGACACCAAGAGATGAGGCCCAGAGCCTATGTCTATATTCCTCTCTAACCTGTGACCTGGTTACCTCTGATAGGGAATATATGGGGAGAGAGGACCCAACTCACCAAACTGACTGAATAGCTCTTTCAGACTCTCATCATCCACCTCTTCCCCAAAGTTTTTGATATACACATTGGTGAATTCCTTGGCTTTAGCTCCAAGCTCAGCTTCCCTTTCCTTACGAGACTTAAATCTGCCAACAAACCTGAAAAGAAACCATGAAAAACAGTGATCACCCAGAAGGGCAAAACCTGGTTTCCAGGGGCCCAAAGAATGCAAATTAAAGACTGTCAAGAGAGGTTAAAACAAAGCAATCCCCAGCCAACCTTCAAAAGAGCAAGCTCAGAGATACTCCATCTCCCCAGCAGAAAGAGAAAAGAGGCAGGACTTTCCTGTGAGGACCAGCCCAGGGCTACTCCTACCACATCACACTGCCTTCGTGAAGGAAAACTGATGATTTTAAAACGTTCATTACTGTGCATCTATGTAAATGCATAGGAAAGGTCTGGAAGGATACAAACCAAACCATTATCAGTGGTTAATCCTGAGGAGTGAGATTGTTGGAGTCAATTAAGTTACCCCTTACTTTTTTTAACTTTATTCACTTGGTTATTGTTTATATTTAATAGGAAAATACACTGAAATTTTAAAAATCTCTTTCTAGTGATAACTTGTGGAAGCACTGACCACTGGGCATTATCATTGCAACCCATTCCCTATTTTGTTCACCACCACCAAGGACAAAAATAATTTGTTTGTTAATGCCAGGACTTATCATCCCTTCTCTGCTCAGGTGGCTTTGCTAAGTTCTCCCTCTCTCTGCTCTGCAACAATCACACCAAAGCAACAAGGTTCGTTATGAACAGTGTCTTCTGCAATGGGATGCAGTTTTTCACTGTAATGAAAATAAGCATTACTGTGGAGCCAGCTCTGTATTGAAAGGCCATTGAGTCATAAGTTAGAAAATGGAGCCCCAGAGGGACAATTTGGCAACAAGCACTAGCAAGTGACCCATGGACAAAACTGAATCATAGGAAGACCAAAGTCACATAGCTAGTATACAGCTCCTGGTCAGTTCAGGGCCCTCTCCACTCTGCCGCTGGCTAAGACCCCCACTGCTCACAAAACCCACAGATGAATGCCTTTAAGGGAGAGGCGGCAGGCAGGCCATGGCTTGGGCAGGAAGCCCACCTTGGCGAGTCAAAAGGGCTGCCCCGGCTCGGGCAGGGAGACTCACCAGCCCTGGAGTGGAGAGGTAGGAGCAGGCCACACTTGGGCCGAGAGAACCAGTAGCCGCCTTGTGTGTGCCAGTTAATACCGAGGTGGGGCCATGGCTGGCTCATGCGATGGTTGTTGCTCCAGACTGGGACACTCACACTTTGCGGTCATTGAGGAGCATGCCATTCATCTTCTCGATGGCCTTGTCGGCAGCCTCTTGGGTCTCGAAGTGGACAAAGGCATAACCCTTAGAGCCGTTCTCATCACACACCACCTGTCAAAGACAAGTAGGCCCTCCTCAGTACCAGTGGCCACCCACCTCCAGAGCTTCCCACTGCTAGGGGTGGGGTAGGGGTGGGGTCTCTAGCCCATCTATGGTCAAATGGCCTGCAGTGGGTAAGGTTTGTTTTTTTAACACTTAGCACAGCACCAGGCACCTAATAAGTGTTCCATTTACAAAGAGCAGCCATTATTAGGCTGCTTCTATTCCAAACAGTGTTCTTATTCACTTTTATTTAGAAAACATCTAGAGATCTAGATGTAAACCACCATGCTGCATGCAGAGATGAACCATTTTCCAAGCTCACAATGAAATTTCAGTCTAGTGAGCAGTTCCACATCTACACACCACCACCTAACCATTTTACCAAAAAATGCTCCACAAACAGGTGTGCAGAGAGAGAAGGTGACGTTATGCTTCTGCTATGATTTAGTAAAGCTTCCTGGAGCCCAGAGGCACTTCTCTGGCCCTTCCCCATCCCAAGAAATGTCTGAGGTCTTCCAAAACTAGAAAACGGGAAGGCTATTTCAAGCTGAGAGAAGAACAACAGAGGCACAAAAGCACCCATCCAGTATGCTGAGTTGTGGCCCTAGGAGATGATTTACAGGGAGCTTTTAGGATTCAGAACGATTTCCAACATTTTGAAACAATTTCCATGCCCTATTGCCCAACTCCAAGGCACTTTCCCACCTGGCAGTTAGCTTATTTTCAAGATTCAATAAACACTCTGCTAAAATCATTTAATCATTGTTTACCTTGCAGGACAGAATGTTTCCAAAAGCAGAAAAAGTATCATAAAGTGCCTTATTATCTATGGATTTGTCCAGGTTCTTGATGAAGACGTTTCCCACACCAGATTTTCTCAAAGAGGGATCCCTCTGAGACCACATGATTCGGATTGGTTTTCCTTTAATCACATCAAAGTTCATGGTATCCAGGGCCCGCTCAGCTGCAAGAGAACCAGAGTTTAATCAGGGATCTAAAAGCTCACCTCACACAGATGACTGCCACCCTCCCAAGGACATACCACTCCAGGACTTTTCATAGTAGCAACGCTGAAAAAAAGACAATTCTATTACAATTAAAAGGCATCAGATTCCTCTAGTAAGATTTATTAGTGAGAGAGTTAAGTTCCAGCTGATCATTCTACCTTATGACAGGAAGTCTGAACCCCTCTAGATCTGAATCCTTGTACTGGGTAAAGAAGGTCAAGAAAGACAACCACAATGGCCCTGTGGCACCAAGAACAAATGATAATACTTTCACACTAAGCTTTATCACCTATAAAGGACTTTGCAGCCTACCACCCGCTGTGACTCAGGTGAGACAGTTAAAATGATCCATTTCATAGAATGAAGGCACTCTTGTCCAGGGTGGCTAAGTTGTGCAGCTAGCTAGTGATTAAGAACCCATCACCAACTGATAGGGGAAAATGTGACGGCAATGAATTCAGACAAGTTTCTTATGTTGTCAATTTCTGCAAACAGAAATTGATTCAAACAAAATAGCTTCAAAAACACAGATACTAATGGTCACACATGGAAAGGTTCACTGTATCACCAGGACCAAGGACCAAAGTGCCAAACCTTTCTGCCTGAGCTGGACAATGCCTAGGGGTTCCCGGGTCTTTTGAGCCTGTGGGGTGCTGAAACTTTAATCTGAGTTCTACGGAATTCCAGGATTCCCATAGCCCTGGTGCTCAACCACAGTTCTCTATCCAGTGCCTTGGGACCCTTCCTTAGCTTCCCAACCAGGTCGATGCTTGCACCATGGGCCATTTAAAGGACCAGAAGCTAAAATATAACCATCATCTGCCAGTCAGAAGCACTTGTCTTCACTGGCAGCAACAAGGACACCCAAATCTGGTGCCACTTTTCTTGACTTATGTTGTTATCTTATAGCGGTGACTTCACTGATACAATGATATCACCTAGAAGAGGGGATTCAGACAGGGTCAGGGTGGGGGAGAGCATTCTCCTGCTTTAAAGCATCCATTCAAGAACATTTCACTTGAAAGAGACAAAATTCCCTAACTTCCCTTCCAGTCTCAGCTGTACAGTCAGTGAGGGGTATCTTTTTTAACCCAACCCCACTCATTTCCAACACTCTCCCACATCCTCAGAAGGCAAGCTTGCTCAGGATGGAGAATCAGGGAAAGGGAAGATGGCAGTATAGATCCAAGTCAGAAAAGGTCCAGGAGTTCGCTTGTGACGATCTGAGATACACAGCTTGGAACCCCACTCTATTTCCCTCATCCGCAGTAAAGGAGCCCATTTCAACCCAACTCCTCTTCTATTTCAAGATAGCACTGCAAGAAGGCAAGTCGGCATAGTCTGACGAATCTAGCTGCACTTATTTATAGCAGGGAGAGGTCCTGCAGAGGTATGTGTTGGCAGACACACTGACCAACAGCTTTTGCTGCTATCTCCAAGTGACAGCAATTTTGTATACAAGAGGCAAGAAGGCAGGCAACAGCTAAAGTATATACCCCCACACTCCCTCCTAAAAAGGCCACACCCAGATACCTTCTTTGTGCTCACGTGGCCAGACAAAACTCCGATCAGAGCACACTGCATTGACTGTAAGCAGTGCCATCTCACTCAGCCAAGTCCAATTCCCTGCTCTCAGCTGCATCCTAGGCAAGTTACATTCTCTGTGCCTTATGGAGCGAGCAAAGTGGGGACAAAAGTTGGGGCCTGGAGATCCTTTGCCACAGAATGGCTTCTTTCTCCCAGTAAGGTCCCTACAGTTGTTCCCTTCTAATCTGGAGTCACGTGCAGACCCTGATTGGGTTTCCTCTGGCCTCACTCCTGCCTGGCCTGTAGCATATCTCTCCACTACCCCATATTAAGGCCACAATCTGGGGAGCACCGAGCACTGCACCACAAGTCCCTGCTGAGCCTCCAAACTTTTACAGTCCCTTTTCATTCACTATTCCCTTCAGACGGTAGGAAGTGAAAGGCATTTGACCAGGGTAAAGTGATCTTCCCAAGTGAAGAGCCACCAACCCAGTGGATTTTCAGGCAGTGCTTCCCCAGGCTAACTGGCTACCATTCTCCACAGCAAACTCCTCCAGCCCGTGGCAAACATGAAGGATGGGGAGCTGGCTTGGCTACTTGCTGCACATGCAGCTCTGGTGGTGCTAACACAAGTCCCTTGTTAAGAGTTTAATCCACAGAATGGTTCCCCTGCTTCCTATCTGCCCTGACAGACCCCTTAGCAACACAAAATCAAAGGGACTCTGAGAGCAAAGGTGAGGGCGGGGAGGGGAGCAGCAGTTTTGCAATCTAAAAATTTTGCAGTAAATTGTGTTTCAATCACCCTGCCTTTTCCGCAGGCCTATGAGGGGCACAAGCCCATGCCCACGAACTAGGCAATGGTCACTAAGAGCCCAGGCCCATTCACACACACAATGGACTGACAGCGACTTCACTGATTCCCCTTTACAGTCTCCTTGGGTTCCATCCCCACCTCCACCACTGATTAGCCCAAGGTCACCCAGATAGCCAGGGGTAGAAGCAAGATCGAAACTCCGGTCATCTGATGCCAGGTGCCATGTTCTAACCTCTGCCTCCAGCTCCCCATTTCAACTTCCATGGCAACATGGGGTCTTGGCGTCCCCCATCCCGCCCCTCCCTGGGGACTCCAGGATTTTAGGGACATAGCTCCTACTCACCGTCAGCCGGCTGCTGGAAGTTGACGTAGGCATAACCCAGGGAGCGGCGGGTGATCATGTCGCGGCAGACCCGGATGGACAGCACAGGCCCCGCAGGACTGAACTTTTCATACAGCATGGCCTCGGTGACGTCCGAGTGCAGGTCACCCACGTACAAGGAGGCCATGGGGTAGCTGCTGGCTGCAGCGTTCATCTCCCCACCCCCCACCACCCCGAGCCCCGCCAGGAGGACTTCTTAGAGGGATCACCACAGGACAAAAGAGGCTCTTCTCCGAGCCGTGGCCCGCGCCGCGGCTCACAGGTGCCAAGAGTTAAGCTAAGGGAAGCTGCGGTGGGCTCAGATACACAGGAGTTCAGAGACAGCTCGTGGGAGACTCCGCAAAACCTCAGACAAAAGACTCTCAAAAACAATATGGCCCTCCCCGGGGCGGGGGGGGGTGTGTAATTTTCAGCTGTCCTAGTTTGAACCTCCAAATTTCAAAAAATATTCAGACGGGAATCCCCTTCCGAGCGACACCAATTCTTCCAGAGGCAAGCGAATGCTGCCCACAGCGGCCTTCGGGACACGCGTTTCTCTATAAATATAGGCCTCGGGCTCCCGGCGGTTTAAAATTACAACAGCCAGGGCAGGAGGGAAACCAAATAGTCGCCGGTGCCGACTCGGCAAGCCCCAGGCGGGCGCAGCGCGCAGCCGCCTCCCACGCCGGGCTCCGGGAAGGGCAGCGCCGGCACGTGGTGCGCCGGATCCGGCGCGCGGGGGGCGAGGGCGGCAGGACGCGCCGCGGGGCCGGCGGGGCGTGCGGAGGCTGCCACGCGGCGCGTGCGGACGCGGAGGGAGGCGCGGCGGGCCGGCCGGACGCACGCGCGAGGCTCGGCGCGGAGGCGCGTGGCCGAGGGCGGGCGGGCCGGCGGCGGGGAGGCGCGGGCGGCTCACCACCGGACCGGCGGGCGGAGACTGGCGCGGGCGCGCGGCGGCGGCTGGCTCGGGGCAGGCCGGAAGCGTGCCAAAGTGACTTCCCCGCGGGTTCTCCGGGAAGGATTCGCTCTTTTTTTTTTTTCTTTTTCTTTTTTTTTTTTTAAGATTTTTAAAGCGTTTTCGGGTTTTTTTTTCTTTTTTTATCTTTTTCTCTTTTTTTCTTCAGGCCGCTGGGCCTGAAAGCGGCGAAGGCGGCGGCGACCCGGGGCGGAGAGAGACGGCCGCGGGAGCCACCGCTCCATTTATACCCGCCCGCCCCGGGCGCTGCTGGTCGAAGGGCGCCTCGCGACCTGGGCGCAGCCGTGCCCGCCCACTCGGCCCGGGGACCCGAGGCGGGGCGGCCACGCGAGAGCGACCCGGCGCGGCCGCGCGGCGCCACAGCGACACCTGGCGTGGGGAGGACCGCGCTGCCGCGGGCCGCCCCACTCCGGGCTCCGGGGGAGTGGACCTCCGCATCCTGGTCCGGGCTTCCACTGGACCAAGGACTCCCTAACGGAAAAAATAGGTTGCATGGG
>PVKH010021758.1:0-14252 GCA_004027955.1 Chaetophractus vellerosus | reverse complement strand
AAAATTAAGGGTTCGTCTGCATGATTCTTCCAAGGTTACGATTGATTCTTCTTATTTTTATTAGTCATTTAGAATAATAGAGAAACTTAATATCTTATAGTATATCAAAGTATATTATTAGTTTTTGGTCAATTTGAAGGTACACTGTTTTTTTTTAAAAGACTTATTTTTATTTATTTATATATCCCCCCCTTGCTGCTTGTTCTTGCTGTGTTCATTTGCTTTGCGTTCTTCTGTGTCTGCTTGTCTCCCCCTGCTGCGGCATCCCACTGAGTCAGCTCACTGTGTGGCAGCTTGCCTGCTCGCGGAGGCTTGCCTGCTCGTGGTGGCTTGCTTTTTCTAGGAGGCCCTGGGAACCGAACCTGGAGCCTCCCATGTGGTTAAACCAGAGCCCTACCAATTGAGCCACAGCAGGTTCCCTACACTGTATCTTTTAAATCCATCTTTTTATTCTCTCTCCTTACCAGCAAACATAGTCTTTTGGACTGGCTGTTGCTCAGTAAATAAATTTCCAGTGATACTTCTTGAACACTTTAAATGGAATTGGGATATCTATATACATACTTTTAAAATTAATATGATAATTCAGTAAGAGTGCTGAGTCCAGAAACAACTCACAAAAATCAATGGCAATAATGGATATAACTAATTAAAAAATACAACAGAGGGAAAAGAAAGACTTAATTTTCAATAGCAACATAAATTACAAGGTACCTAAGGACCTAAATGCATGAACTTTATTAAAAAAAACAAGTTAGAAGAAATTATGGTCGTTAGAAGTCAGAGATAATAGGTCAAACATTTTATACTAGAGGATTAATGACCTCAATAAGAAGATGAAAGGAATTTTTTTTATATTTTAGAAATACACTTTAATGCATAGATAAAACTACATTATTCTTTTTTTTTTAAAGATTTATTTATTTTATTACATATCTCCCCTTCCCCCGCTGCGGCGACGCGCCGAGAGTGGTCACTGCGCAGGCGCGGCTTTCCCCGCTTGTGGGCGGTCTCTGCGTCCGTTCACGGCCGGCTTTCAGTTCGCGGGTGGCTGGCTGTGCTCCATCCGCGGGCGACCTGCCCTGCCCGTGGCGGCTCTTGCCCTGTCCGTGGCAGCTTCTTGCCCTGCCCACGGCGGCTCCGGCCCGCCCATGGCAGCTTGCCATTCTCAAGGCGGTCTGCCCGCTAGGAGAGGTTCCCGGGAAATGATCCCGGAGCCTCCCATGTGGTATACCGGCACCCTATCCACTGGGCTATCGAGCCGGCCCCTACATTATTCTTAATTATCCAGAATTGAGCTAAACTTTTATGAGTCAAAGGTGACTTTAGTACCACATTTAACAGCTATAACCGATGAAGAAGTATTTTTTGGTATCTGTATTTATCCCCCAATTCCCTGCCTGCTTTTAGAATTAGGTTTGACTCAGAATGACAGAAAACCTAAAATAACAGTCGCATAAAAATTGTGATGCCTATTTCTCTCTAACTTAAGTGTACTTGAGAGGTTAGCATTCCTGGAATGATATGTTGGCTCCATAATTATTAAGGACTCCTGATATCTCTATCTTTTTGCTCTCCTATCTTGAACATGCAGGACTTCCATATCCTGGTCTAAGATGGCTGCTTGAGCTCCAGCAATTGTGTTGGTATCCCAGCAATCAGAAAGGTGGAACGGTAAAGAAGAGTATACCCACTCCCTTTACGGACCCTTACAGAAGTCATATCATAACACTTCCAGTTAGATACGATTGAATATGTCTCTTGGCCATATTTTTCTGTAAAGGAAACTGAAATATAGCTTTTATTTAAGACAATCACATACCTCTCTAAAACTTAGGGTTCTAGACCTGATGAAGAATGGAAGAACAGATAATTGGGCACTTCTACTAATCTTTGCTACACTATTCATTAGCATTTTATGACCTAGGATAAATTCTGTCAGCTGAAGGCTTTAGAAACAAGAATGAATATTGGGGACAATAGTGCTATTGATGTCATAAGTTGAGATGAATTTGGGGAGAAGAGATTTTCTACATTTAATAATAAAAGTATGAGTTTAAAACAATATGTGATGCTTGAACATGTTTATAACCAGATTTTACATAAGAATATTTGTCAATATTTTTTTGAAACGCATTTAATGTTTACATTTCCTGTAAGACATTGGTGGCTTTCTACATCAAAGATTCTCCACACAGTCTCCACAAAAACATACAGATTCATAGGAAGAGCAGATAAAATCATTCATAACCCATATCTGCAACATGACTAGAAGACAGAGAACAACACAACTTCTATTTGCATGTAAGTAGGGAACTAAACATTGCTAAACCAGCAGACCCAGCTCTGGAGCCCACAGTGGAGTAGAGAGACAGGTGGAGACTGCAAGGAATAGAAGAGAAGGCCATGGCGACCTGGGAGTAATAGAACACAAATAAAAGTAGCCTCAGACAAAGGCAGTCCCATCCTAAGAGGGTAAATACTGAACACTTGACAGGTCATTGAAGGCAAGGCCCTTGTTAAGATAGTAGTACCATGAATAAAGAATAACCTAGAAAAGGTTTCTTTGAGAGCTTGGTGGTAAGGAGAAAGAAGAAAAAGTAGTGAAAATTAAGTCTTACCAAAATAGAAAAGAATCACACAATGAGAAGATATACCAGCTCTATAAGAACAGAAACATAAAAGGCACTATTGATTTTAGAAAATGTACGTCCTGAAACCAACAGAAGAATTTCTCATCAGCTAAGAAACTTTGTAGGGCAGTACATTACTACATATACCTTTATTGGTGGTTCAGAAAAACATAAGACATTTCACAAGGAAGAAAAGATAGCATCCTAGAAACTAACTTAAGAAGAAAATAAAAATGAGAATTTGAGATGTTAGCTGATGAGTATTCTCTCCTCAAATCCCTGATGCAGAGGAAAACTTTAATAATAATCCCCACAGCTTGAGTTAAACATAGTTAAATAAGCATTTTCAAATATCAAAACACAGTTTGAATTAGAAATTAAAAATTTAGAATATAAATAGAAAAAATAGAAATATGTAAAAACTGACTTAAATTAGGAAGGAAATTGAAGATAATGGCAAAAAAATCTCAGAAGTAAAAGGGAAATTACAAGTTTCTCAAGGAAAACAAAATTGTCTAAAAATATAGAAAGGGTAAGAAGAAAGTTCATAAAAAGAATTAGGAGAAAGAAAATGTAAGAAAGAGGTAAAAATGATCAGAGAGAATGTAATCAAGATAGAAGAAAGATAGAGGATATCCAAATTATATATAAAGGGGAGATGAAAGGAGAAAACAAAACAATGCAGCAGAACCAATATTTAAAATTATAATTCCAAAAAAATGTAACATAAAATAAGACCTGAATCTTATATGTTATAAGGGTAAACCAGGTACCCGGAGAAAGTAATCTGGACAATGAATTCCAGGACATATTGTAGTAAAACCAATAGAATTTAATGATACAGAAACACATTTTCTAGTCTTTCTGACAAAAATACCAAGTCCTTTTAGAAGGAAAGGAAATCAAGGTAGCCTAAGATATTTCTACAGAGATATATAGAGTAATACCTTAATTACTTATAATGGAGAATCATTATAAAGAAACTCAAGGAAATAAAGTATGAGCCAAAGATTATGTATCCAGCCATGCTGTGCTTCAAGTATTAGACCTTAGCAAAAAAGTTTTAAATGTAGAAGCAAATCCTCAGGAAATACTAGACACTTGAGTCCTTCCAGAAGATTCTACTGGAAATAAACTTCATACAACCAAGTGATTACTGTGGAAACTTGGGCAAAAGAATGGCTGATACATATTTAATATATTTAACTGTGCATTTACAACTGAAACAAAGCTGGATCAAGGGTGGAAGAAGAGTAAGAAATGTGCGTATTTTGACCAAGTAGAAATAATACAAAATATGAGAGGCATAAGAAAGGGGAAAATAGAAAAGTTTGTTGATTTTTGCATGTTTAATAGGTGGAGACCAAGAATATCATTTAAAGCAGACAAATCAAACCATAGAGTAAAGTAAGGAAAACAAGGATAAAGGAATTTTAAACACATTAGTGTAAAACTTGACATTTGAATGGAATAAACAACAAAACAAACTTTTCTACCTAACAAAAGAAATAATGCAAAAATAAGAATGCATACCATGTCGGGAGGAAACAAAGAAAATATAACCCACATGTATGGTAGGTATAATATAAATAATATGACAGAATTCAGACTAAACATATATATCATAAATAATATAAATAGGTGTAAATCACTGTTAACAGAAAAACCCAACCCTGCTGTATATAAGAGAAGCTCTTAAAGCAAAATGTTTCAAAAAGGGCTAGACAAAGACCATATCAAGAATATTCAAACAAAAAGAAAGAATATTTCCTGTTCATGGATAGGAAGACTAAACATCATTAAGATGTCTATCCTACCCAAACTAATCTAAAGATTCAATGCAATTGCAATAAAAATCAACACAGCAGTTTTTACTGAATTGGAAAAACTAACTATGAAATTTATTTGAAGGGGCAAGAGGCCCTGAATAGCCAGACATATTGAAAAAGAAAAATGAAATCTGAGGAATCACACTACCTGACTTTAAAACTTACTACAAAGCTACAGTGGTCAGAACTGCATAGTATTGGCACAAAGATAGATATATCAACCAACAGAACTGAATTGAGAGTTCTGATATAGATCCTCACATATACATTCATTTGATATTCGACAAGGCCACCAAGCTCACTCAAGTGGGAGAGAATGGCCTCTTCAAGAAATGGTGCTTGGAGAACTGGATATCCATATCCAAAAGAATGAGAGAGGAACACCGTCTCACACCTTATACAAAAATCAACTCAAGATGGATCAAAGATCTAAATATAAGAGCCAAGACCATAAAGACTTTGGAAGATAATGTAGGTAAACATCTACAGGACCTTGTAATAGGAAATGGTTTCATGAACGTCATACCCCAAGCATGAGTGGTGAAAGAAAAAATAGATAAATGGGATCTCCTCAAAATTAAAAACTTTTGCACCTTAAAGGAGGTTATCAAGAAAGTAAAAAGGCAGCCTAACCAATGGGAGAAAATATTTGGCAACCCTATATCTGATAGTAGCCTAATATCCAGCATATATAAAGACATCCTACACCTCAAAAATAAAAAGACAAGCAATCCATTTAAAAAATGGGCAAGTGACTTGAAAAGACACTTCTCCAAGGAAATACAAATTGGTAAAAAGCACATGAAAAGAAGCTCAACATCACTAGCTATTAGGGAAATGCAAATCAAAACTACAATGAGAAACCATCTTACACCCATTAGATTGGCAGCTATTAAAAAAACAGAGGACTACAGGTGTTGGAGAGGATGTGGAGGAATGGGAACCCTCATCCACTGCTGGTGGGAATGTAGAATGGTCCAGCCATTGTGGAGGACAGGTTCATGGTTCCTCAAAAAACTATAGAACAGAGAGATGACTGCCAGAAGAATTGAAAGCAAGTACACAAACAGATATATGCACACAATGGCATTATTCACTATTGTCAAAAGTTGGAATCAACCCAAATGCCCATCAACAGATGAATGGATAAACAAAATATACTACATATATACAATGGAATATTACTCAGCTGTAAGAAGGAATATAGTGCTAACACACGGGATAACATGGATGAATCATGAGGACCTTACAAGCCAGGCATTGAAGGACAAATATTACATGACCTCATTGATATGAATTAAGCAATTCGAGCAGACTCAGAGAGCTAATGTTTGGAAGATAGGTTTACAGGAAATAGAAAGGGAGAGGAAGGTTGTAAGCCAATGCCCATATGGGTGTGATCTATGATAAAGTGGAAATGTGTAGTTAGGCATTGAAGGGATATGACAGGAGGGTAGTGATACTACTGGGTTGGGTGGTGCAGGGTTGACAGGTGGGTAGAGCAGGGAGAGTGGGTTGGAAGGTCCATGGAACCAGAAGGAGGGTTGGGGGATGGACTAGGTGAACACTGGCGATTGGTGGGTATGTGGTTGAAAGTACAAAATTGGGAATGCTCTGATGGCAATATGACAAGGAAGAGTTACTGGTTTAAAGTGTTGGACGGGAGCCATTCGGGACAGGGCACAACTGGGGCATGCTTCTAGGGAGTGTGCGAGTGATCATTTTGTCATAATGTGTTGTATCAGTGGGTGGAGACCCATATAATGAGTGGGAAGGCGCTGGACTCCCATCCTGGGGAGAACCAATATGCTCTCAGAGGGGCGGGAGTCTCTTGAAAACATGGGCAGTTCATAATAGGGGAGGACAAACCAGTGTGTCAGGACCTCAGTGTTCTTGTAAGCAACTGTGAATCTTGTCATCCAAAGAGTGAAGCTGGCTGGTCACCATGGGCCCCGAAGGGAGGGTGAGGGCAGAATAGAATAGATGGAACAGGGGGTATTTAGTGGGCAATGGAAGTGTTCTACATGATCTTGCAATGATGGACACAGGCCACGATAAATATCACCAAAATTTTTAAAAGTATATGGTCTAAAATGTAAACCATAATGTAAACCATTGACTATGGTTAGTAGCTATGTTTCACTATTTGTATATTAGTTGTAACAAATGTACCATCCACATATAAAAAGGTATTAATATGGGAAGGCAGAAAAAGGAGAGGATGTTGGGTATATGGGAGTCCTCTGCATTCTGTATGTGACTTTACTGTGACATAAAACTTCTTTGAAAACAAAATGAAAAAAAGTAAGACACTGGGGAATAAATGTTAAGACAATGTCACTGTATATACAAGACAACAGATATAGTGATGAAAGGCAAAATGTAAAAAAAATTTTTTAAATATTTTTCATTATTTTTAATATCCCAACTTTTAAATTTTATTTTCTTTTTAGTTCTCTTTAAAATTTTTTGTATTTTATTTCTTATATTTAAACCTAACATTATTATTTCATTCTCCTATTAATTGTATTTGGCTATTCTATTGGCTTCATTTTTGAAGAAGCTTTAGATCACAGAAATGTTACAACTGGGGCAGGGGAGGACCATTGGTGTGGGGTGTCAGTGATGAAGGATACATGGGAGGAAGTTCACCTGCACATACATATAAGGTATATAAATGTGTTCAGATGTTCACAGGGAATTGTCACAATGGGTGGAGATTCACACAGTAACCAAGAGAACACTGAATTCCCATCCTGGAGAGATCTGCCGCATTTTCTAATGTAGCAGCAACTGTCTCCTAAGTGCAGTGGCAATGACTGGTGAAGAAGGATGGTCCATTGACGGGCCCTTGATATTGACAACTATGCTTGTGAGCCTTTTCTCTTGAAACTGAAAGTTAGCCTAGTGTTGTGAGGTTCCTAAGAGTTGTCTCCTGAGAGCCTCCTTGTTGCTTGGGTGTGGACTCTCTCTAAGCCAAACTCAGCATTTGAATGCATTGCCTCCCCACCAGCACGGGACATGACTCCCAGGGATGAGCCTCCCTGGCATTGTGGGATTGCTACCAAGCACCAACTAGCAATGCAACTGGAAAAGACCTCAAATAAAAGGGGGAACATGTAGACAAATGAGTTTATATGGCTGAGAGACTTCGGAGTGAGTTGGGAGGTCATCCCAGAGGTAACGCTTATAGACATCTCAGCAGGATCTCATAGACTGCCAAAGTGGATACTACCTCAAATAGTGGGGCTCCTGAAGCCTTTGGAGACACCCAGGTCCTATGGTCAGGGCAGAGAGCTCCAGAGTTTGGTGCCTTGTCAGTGGGCCCTACTTTGGAGTTTGTGATCCTGAGAACGACAGAGTTGGACTCAGTTATGGCTTCCTTACACATGGGTCATCTGTCCCTTCTATTTGAACCTGTACTGTGCTGGAGTTGGTAGGTATATGTCCAAGAAATTTGTTCTTTGGGCTATCCATGTGCCAGCTGGGCCTCGAAGTTCAGCAGATTTGCAACGTCTACTCATTGGACTCACCCAGGACAACTAACAAGGAGGTGAGGATTGACAACCACCATACCAAAGAAATGAGAGAGCCTACAACTGCAAGCAAGAGAGTCCCATCCACCGGCTGTTTGGGATTGAAGCCCTCTCTCAATTAGAGGTGGAGTGAACATCACCATCCCAGAATCCTCAGGATTGGGGAGTGAACTATGGACTAGAGTGGACTTAGTAGTATTCTACAACAGATTTGTTGTGATTCTAGCAATAGAGAAAATTACAGCATTGATGTGGAGGCAGTGGCCACTGGAGGCTCTGGGGATAGGGGGAAGGAAAGACAGGTGTAATGCAGAGGCTTTTTCGGGACTTGGGAATCGCATTGCCTGAATGGTATTGTAATGACAGATATATGCTATTATATATCTTCCCACAGCCTGCAGAATTGTGTGGAAGAGAGTGTAAACTACAATGTGAACTATGGTCCATGCTCAATGGCTATGCCCCAGGATGCATTTATTAATTTCAATGAATGTGCCACACTAATGAAGGATGTTGTTTATGTGGGAGGGTGTGGGAGGTGTGGGGAGCAGGGCATATGGGAATCCTTATATTTTTTGTGTAACATTTGTGTAATCTAAGTTATCTTTAAAAATTTTTTTTAATATTTTTAAAAAAGAAGGAAGGGTTGCGATCTTGATAAGGTACAAATCAGGCCAAAAGTAGTAAACAAAATGAAGAACAGATACTACTACTAAATGCCACAATTCATCTTGAAGATGTAACAGTTATGAAAGTATACATGCAATAAATAACTCAGGACCAGGGTGATGGACTCTGGAGCAACCAAAAATACTTTGCATCAATATAAAAGTATGTGGAAAATCTGTGGGAATTGATATTGTGCAATTTTCAGGACATATTGCTAAAAGAAAAGAATGTAAAGTGCTAAAGAATATACTGGGTCTGATACCTTTTGGATAATACCTAAGTAGACAAGAATTTGTGTTTGCTTATTTTTAATAAAAGAAACACAGGGAGGGTAAAGCAAAAATCAATGTAAATGGATACCCATGACAGTAGGAACAGTTTAAAAGGGGTGAGGGAAGGAGTGAAATTTCCCTTGGTATACCTTTTTATATAGTTTTGACTTTTAAACAAGGTCAATGTAGCAGATTCAACAAATGAAATTGTTATACATTATAAGAAAGCAAATCCTAAAGTTGAATACAAAGAGAAACAATGAAGCTACTGAATATCAAATTGATAACATGACCACATATAAAAATATTTAATACAAGTAACTTTGGGACACAGTCCTCTGAATATAAAACCATAACTTTATCTTCCAAAGTAAAAAAAGACATGCAAAAAAAATTCATAAACTTTCCTTTCTAGGTTTATTGTTGATAGTGTATTTGGTGTAGTGATTCTGAACTAACTTTGAATATAATGTAGGATAAAGTAAATTATAAAATATATTGATGTTAGGAACCAAGGTTTTTACTGTGAGAGAATAAAGATATAAACATGGAATGGGTGAAGGTGAGGAAGAACCTCATGGATTGGAATTGATGTTTCAGAATGAATTCATGATGTAAAAATACACTTTATAGCTCTACAGAGAGGACCTAGAAGCAATGACACCTCCATAAAAATGAGGGCATCTAGCACCTGATACTGGTTTCTAAATGCCTTCTTCACTAAGAGGAATCAGGACTCCCTGAAGAAATGGCTAATTCTAGGTCTGGAACAAGAGAAACTAAAAGGGGAATCTGCTTTCTTGTGTCAGAAAGCAAAAAAAGTATGCAAAGTCTGATGGGGGCATATGTAAAGGACAGAAGAACTGGTTTGAAAGGGTTCCAACTGACCAAATGTAAGACAATTTGATTATCAAAAAGAATAATAATTGCAATAGATTATAGCACAGAACTAAAAGAAATCCATTAATTTAGAGTAGGAGATTGGAAAGCTCTTCAAGAATGCCAGCAAATAAATGTGAAAATCACCATAATGTTACTCCCAATGTAATAACTGATTAAGGCAAAAAACCATCAACTGATACCAAATGCAATGAGTAAAAGTTTGTTAGGGGACAAATATTTAGACAGTCTCAAAGATTGTACAGAGATTAGCTGTTAGTTACAAAGCAAAAAAGGCCCCTGTACAATGGGTGAATCTGATAAACAGTATCTTAACCAGGGGACTACTCTTAATATCAGGAATGATGAGCAAACTTTTTGTGCCACCTCATATGACAAAAACAATTCTGCAGAGTTGATTAAATGAAGGATCTTCAGATGAGGTTATTCTGGATTATCTGTACGGGCCTAAGCATAATCATAAGTGACCTTATAAGAAGGAGGCAAGAGAGTCAAACACAGAGAAGGTGATGTGATGACTGTAGCAGTTTGGCAGTTTGATATAGTTATGAATTCCAAAAATAGATATTGGATTATGAGTGTAAACTGGTCTGTTCATCTAGGCATGAGTAAGTTATGATTAGGGCATTGATTGGGCCACAGCAGTAGGGCGTTGAGCCCTGCCCCTTGGTGGGTGGAGTCTCAAAGATAAAAGACATAGCAAAGGACAGAGTTGTAGTTTTGATGCTGGAGTTCTGATGAGAAAGGAGAGAAGGCCCCGGGAAAAGAGATGAGCCATTCACCTGACAGTTCACAGCTGGCCTTGTGGAGAGAGGCAAAGCCTAGAGAGCCTCATAGTCTATAGTTGACCTTGTTGAGGAAACAGAGGAGCTGAGCCCAGAGAGAAATGGAGCCCCGGGAAAAGAGGAACCCAAGAAGCCTGAACCCTGGCAAATGTTGGCAGCTGTCTTGCTCTAACACATGGCAACAGACTTTGGTGAAGGAAGAAACTTACACTTTATGGCCTGGTAACTGTAAGCTACTACCCCAAATAAACACTCTTTAAAAGACCAACCTATTTCTGGTATTTTGCATCAGTACCCCTTTGGCTGACTAATACAATGATGTAAGCAAGGGAGAAATGGTGATGTGATGTGGGGACATGAGCCAAGGAATGAGGATAGCCTCTAGAAGATGGAAAAAGCAAGGACACAGATTATCCCCTAGGGCATCTAGAAGGAATACAACCCTGCTGAGACTGTGATTTTAATACAGTGAACTGATTTCCAACTTCTGACTTCCAGAACTGTAATATAATAAATTTGTGTGGCTTTAAGCCACTAAATTTATGGTAATTTGTTATAGCAGCAATAGGAAATAAATATACAGGCTTAGAGGTGGTAACTGCTCCCTACTTTACTAGACCCAGAGTAGTGCACCATTGTAGCAGTCTGATATTGTTTATGAATTCTAAAAATAGATATTGGATTATGTTTGTAAGCTGGTCTTTTCCTCTTGTACATTAGATTGCATTGGCCTTAGAGGTTTCACTCTTACTTGATTAAATTATGATTAAGGCTTTGATTGGGCCATGCCAGTAGGACGTTGAGAAAACAACAAGGCATGGAGGTTAGATGGAGCTTTTGGATGCTGGAACCCTGGGAAGTTAACACAGAGGAGAAGAACACAGGGGAATAGAAATTGCTTCTTAGACAGGGCAGAGGCCCCGGGAAGAGAGATGAGCTGTTAGCCTGAGAGTCTATAGCTGCCCTTGTAGAGAGAGCAGAGCAGCTGAGCCCAGAGAGAAATGAGCCCCAGGAGAGAGACGAGACTTATTCCAGCTTATAGCTGATTTTGGAAGAAGCTGGGACCACGGAGCCTTAAGAGGAAGAGGAAGCCTAAACCCTTGCAGACGTTGGCAGCCATCTTGCTCCAATAAGTGGCAACAGACTTTGGTGAGGGAAGTAACTTATGCTTTATGGCCTGGCAACTGTAAGCTTCCATCCCAAATAAATATCCTTTATAAAAGCCAACAGATTTCTGGTATTTTGCATCAGCACCCCTTTGGCTGACTAATACAGCCATCCACTGTTGGTTATCCTAAACCCTCCCTGCATCTTTGTAGATAGCCCTAATATTAAATTATTCTCAATTACCCAGATAAAGTGTGTCATCTGCATCCTCTCATCAACATCTATGAGTTTCTGTTTTATTTTTTAAAATGGGTATTATATTTAATAATATTTAATACACAAGACGAGTGTGAGGGCAAGTGAGCTCATGAAGTAAGCATACTTTTTAAATTGTAAAGTAATGTAGATATGTTAGTTGAAAATGTTTTTCTTGCTCCATACTATTGGGCTCCACTGACTTGGATACCCAGCTGGAATGGACTACAGTCAAGATACAGTGATTATATAAAGGTATCATAAAGTTATATTAGGCCTAGATCTAAATCACAAGAATGAGTTATCAGTAAGACCTGCAATTTGAAAAATCAAATTGTTTCTGGTGATGTGAGAAAGAAATAGCGCCCAAGTTTAGACATGCCAGTTGAGTTAAGTAATGCTTTAAAGCTAAAAACCTCTTGCATGTCAAAGAAGCACATGCTGCTTCTTTATCAGGAACATTGTTGTTTTATTCTCTGCTCCTAATTCCTTCTTGTCACTTTCTCCCAGAAGCTATGCCTGATCCACAGGTGGAATTAGGTGTCCATCCCCAAGTATTCATATAGCTCCCTGTAATTATCTCTAGTTTTGCTAATCAAATATTGGAAATGTCTATTTTTTCATCTCTCTCCCGTTACTAAGCTGTGAGTTCTTTTAGGACAAAACTGTTCATAAACTCTTTGTCCCCAACACCTGGTACAGTGTCTAGTTCATGGTAAGACCGCAACAAATATTTAAGGAATGCATGGTGAATGAATAAGTGAAGGAATTAATGAATAATATACAAGCATCTAAAGTTAAATGTATAAATTAAATTTTCTCAATATTAAATTTTAACCATTCAGGAGTTGAAATTAACAGCTTTCATTAGTGTCCTGCATCCCTATTTGAGACTGTAGAACAGAAATTATGCAGGGGAAATGCCATGAAGTAAAAATAGTTAGCCTAAATGGAACAGCCAGACGTCAGAGTCAAACACAAATGCTCATATAAAATAGAAAATTTGTAGATCCCTGAGAGACTTCTCTAATACTGGCTAAATTTAATGTGGGTAATTTATTGTTCTATAAATACATTCCAGCTACAATTCATTCATAAGACTTACAGCCTCTGTGTGCATTTTAGCTCTTGGCTTCAGTGAGAGGATAAGCCATAAGGTTAAATAACTTACATAGATTTTCTATTTGAATCTAGTGCATCAGATATCTTTAACACATGTCATTTAGCATGCATTATTTCTTAGAAAAGAGTTATGAGATCCTACCATTTCTAGGCACTGGAAGTTCTGCACTCATCCCTTCCTGACATATATTTCATGGCACAGCAATAGAGTAATAGCTCTAGTGAGTAAGGGAAACAGTACATTGGAACAGGAAATATGTAGTTAGTCAGGTCTTTGATAATGTTTCTGCTTTGTTCCCTTCAGGAAACTATGCTTATTTTGAAAAAGAGAGCCTTGTTCTTCCTTAATAAGATGAAACTTTTTGAAGATGATTACCCAACCAGTTGAGAAAGGTCATCTGTGGTACCTCTGCAGTGGACACTGGGGGAGCATGAGTGCACACCTTCTCTACACACATGCTTGCTGAGTGACCCACTGAATATCCTAATAATCATGAAACTGGACACTTTTTCCTCTGAAATGTCCTTTTCTAATCAGCAAAGGATTTATTTTATTTACTGGGTTCTTTATATTCCATTCATTCATTGATTCATTTTTTAAATTCAGTGATTCATTCAGCAAACTTTTTTGCATGCATTTTCTATAATCCAGTCACAATGGTTGGAGTAAGAAGTAAATAACACATGGTCCCTGCCTTTGTGGAGTTCGTAGTCCATAAAGGGAGACAGACACATACACCAAAACTTGTAGAGTGTGATGAATACTACGATAGCGATATTGTAGATCCAGGTGGTAGGCCTATTTAGAAACAGGAATGGATTACTGAGCATTTGGGATGCAGAATCAAATTTGAGTCTGTTCTTGTGAAATGTGAGATTAGATTTAATAGCTCAGGAATTTTTCTCTTTTTAGTGAAAAGAAAATTGCTGAAGTGATTTAGTTATAAAGTCTCTGGGACATTTCAGTTGGGGGTGGGATGGAACAGCCTGAAAATAATCTAACAATTAATGCTGTCAAGGTATTCAGCCCTGTCTGGGATCTGAAGTGATGTTTGAGCAACTGAAGATAAAGGTAGGCAAATTTGAGCAATCCTATCCTTTGCTTAGAGCAGTGACCTCCAACAAGACATGAGTGCTCTTTTTT
>PVKH010021757.1:0-14255 GCA_004027955.1 Chaetophractus vellerosus | reverse complement strand
ATATGCAGAAAGCATATTGTAGGGCTGTTGATGATGTCACCATTCTGGAACTGCTGTCCCAGGTTCCTTTTTGCTGGGTCAGACACCCATACTCGACTCCCAGCCCCTGTTCCTCACACCCCAACTGTGGGCCCCTGATCATCTGGGAAAAGAAGCCATCCTCTCAACAGATTGTTTTAAAGATTTTCACCATGTGGGGATCTATAGACTGGAGTAGGGCTGTCCAGTAGAACTTTCTGCAGTGACCGAAATGTCTTTATCTGCAAGGATGGAAGGATGCAAATTAGGAATCTTTAATCACTGTAACAGGCACACCCTAAGCAACATGGAGAGTGGAAGGTGCAATCCCAATCAGATGGGATGGCATCAAACATATCCTATTTGTTCACTCAAGAACATTACCTGAGCCACTGCATGCCAGGCCGGTGTCCAGCACCGGGTTTTATACAGCGATGAACACGCACACAGGGCCACCGTCTCATGCAGCTGACAGACCAGCAGCTGCATGGGCAGTGTGGCCTTTGAGATCAGCGTTTATGGTCTGCCTCCCATTGGAATGTAAGGCCCTGAAGAGCAGGGACGTGGTTGGCTCACCACTCCATCCCTAGCACCACCTGTGACCCAGAGAGGTAACACTAAGTTGTGCCTGACAGCAAAGACTGTGGCCCAGGGTACCTGGGTACGAATCCAGGCTCTGCCACTCACAGGTTGGGTGAACTTGGCATAATAATAGAACCTACACCATAGGTTTGTTGTTAGGATTAAATAAGTTGATATTTGTAAAGCACTTAGAACAACTCCCCACATACACAAAGCACTATGGAATTATTCACAATTTTTATTTTTTAAATCAGCACCCGGTATGTAGGAGGTGCGCATTCTTTGAAGAAAGGACTATAAGTTGGTTGAAGGTTGGGTTTGGGGGAGGATTTTAGCAGCAGAGCAGAGAGGTGGGCATTCTGGACAAGGACACAGCATGAGCTAAGCTAAGGTAACATGAGAGCAAATGTGAGGTGTGATCAGAGAGAAGCCATCATCTACTGAGGGCCTGGGCACAACGGATATCTGGGAAGGCAGGAAAGCTAAGTTGGGACCATGCTGAGGAGAGCAAATGCCAAAGAAGCAGCCATCAAGGGCTTCTGAGCAGAAAGCAGCACGAGCAGAGCTGTGCTTTAGAAAGAAGCCTGCAATATACAGAGAGGTTGTAAGTTAGGCTTCATTGAGAAACTCCAGCCAAGAGCTGGCAACTGACCAGTCTCCCTGTGTTCACAGATAACTTCTGAAGGTGGAAGTCTACATTACCAGGCACAGCGGTGCTATTAATACCAAGGGGGAAGTTGCCAGGGGAAGCTAGTCAACTGGGGCAGTTTCAGTCATACTGCTCTGCTGCGAAACTACCTTCTTTCTGGAAGACTTCTTGAGAACATAGTAACACTACCTTACAATTTCCAATTTCCATAGAGAGTGGCCAAATCCTGGGTATAAATTAAATTTCCCTTTGTTTCTTTTTTTAATAGATATTAATTTCTGTGGGGCAGTAGTTATTAACAGGTCACTTCTCCATTCATCAGAGATGGGTATTGCACACTGCACTACTTCCACATTAGCTACCTGGTGATTCCACATCTGACTGGAGGTAGGGAAAAAATAAGTCTAGAGAACTTTATTATTTTTAAATATTTTAAGTGTAATATTTGGAACACACCAGAAGATTTACGTTTCCCAACTTGCAGAAGAGGAAGCAGAAGCCCAGAGAGGTTACATGTCTTAACCAAGGTCACACAGGTAATAAGTGCAAGAGGTAGGCCAGAACCCAGGCCCTTGCCTCCCGTTTGACACTCTCTCCATAATGCCCAAATTCTCACTTGCTCCTCTCTGAGGTACAGGTGTCATCAGTTCCAAATTAGAGAAACTCAGATTAAAACTAAAGTAATAATTCACAATCATTCATTAGGTATATTAAGTGCAAGGGCTCAGATAGGCAGGAAGATATAAAGTTGTGCAAGACACTGTTTTCTGCCCTCAAAGAGCTAATGTAGTAAAAAAAAAAAATTTTTTTTAAAGGCATAAATGAATAAAGACCTGACATTTAGTACAATAACAAAAAACATGATGAAAGGGTGAATTTAGCAATATTCCTGATTATCTCCAGTTATTGAGGACTTAGTCTGTGCTATTTCCATTAGTATTTATTAAGAATATATTATTAGCTCTGTAAAACAGCTGAACAAATTGTGTTGTTAAATGAGCCCAAGGAATTCATGTAAATGCCACATGTAAACGAGCCCATTGGCGTTCTGTGATGCTGAAACCCATCCAGGCTCTGCCTACAGTTGCAGGCCATTGAAAAATCCCCCTCCTACTACTTAAAAGAGGACATACACCTTTTGCACAGTCTTGAGAGTCCTGGGAACTATGCTTTCTAGCATTTAATCAAAAATGTTTTCAAAGAACTTTAAACAGAGAGTGAGATGCTGAATCTTTGAAACCAACAAAATGAGCTTAAATAGGAACTGATATAAAATCCATTCTTAGGAAAGCAGCAGGTTACATGATGTGACCAATATATCGCAATCACTTGTATTGCTGAAGACAACCAAATTTTATCTCTGGCAGATTTCTTCCCTGAGTCCCTGACTCATAACCATTTCCCACTCAACATCTCCACTTGAATGTAGCAGGCATCTCAAACTTGATATGGTTTCCCCATCTCATTTAATGGTGACTCCATCCTTCCAGTTGCTCAGGCCAAAAACAAGGAAACATCCAGGCAATCTGGCTTCAGAGGGGGATCTACTCCACTGTCGTACCTGACCTTGATTAGGGTTCGGTCTCAAGTACCTTTGACAACTGCTTTCAGAAAAAGACATGGGCTTGCTTTTCCCCCTTGTAATCCTGGGGCTCACTCAGGACTGCTGCCTTTTATCAGTCATGGCCCCCATCCTGACTCTGCAGTGAGTGCTTCAATGGCAGAGTTAAAAGGCCTGCCTCAGAAGTCCAGCTGTGTGAGCAATGATGGAAGACAAAGCTTTAAAGGCAGATCCTGAAGGATCCTGAATGCCACAGAAAAGAATTTAGGTTTGCTCCTGAGAAAGAGGTTCTTAAGCAAGAGAATGATGGAGGTTTGTTTTAGGGTAATGACCAGCAGGAGGAAGACCCGCTGGAAAGAAGAGAAGGCAAGAGTCTGAGCCGTGGCTGGGCAGTGGTAGACAGAAACACAAGCTCCAGGAAGGCAGGGGCCTTCGTCAGTTTCCTTCACTGACAGATCCCAAACACCAGGCACTCGAGAAACATTTGCTGAATGCATGAATGGCTCTAAGGGGCATCTCTAAAGTTGAACCAATAGGGCTTGGTGTCAGCAGATGACAGTGAAAAAAATCATAGATGGCTGACAGGCTGATGCCTTGAAAGCCAAATAAAGATGCCAACAATCTACAAAGCAATTCAGGAGGAGGAAGGAGAGGAAAGCTCACTCCTAACACATACATACAAGGAGTGAGCATATTTATTCACTAACCTGATTTTTAAATGACATAGTCAGCATATTGATTTATTCAGTCAACCAACATTTACCTTCCTAAACTAGAGCACGGGCGCTGCCAACCTCCAAATGCCTGCTGTGGGCACAAACCATGGCATATTCTCACGACCTGGATAGAATCCCAGCTTGGGCATTGCAACCTTCTAGCTATGAGGCCTCCTACAAGTTGCGCCATCTCTCTAGGCTCAACTCTCATCATTTGTGAAAAAAGTATGATAATGCCTGCCACACAGGATGGTCTGAAGATTAAATGAGAAACTACATGTAAAACACCAGATTGAAATTCTGAGCCCAGAGGAAGCAGTCAATAAGTGTGACTATCAGTATCATTATCTAAATGCACTTGTCTGATCCATGCATCTCAATGCAGGTCTAAGTTCTAACTATTGCCTGCATAAGTCACTATTAAAATGCAAATTTCCAGGTCCCACCCAGACCTGCCCATATCAGAATCACAAGAGTTGAGTGGTCTGAGGAGTCAATGGGGCCCTGCATCTGCATTTTTAATAGGTATAGCAGAAAACATTGCTAAAATAGGAAAACAAGACTCTTATCTAGAGGAAATACCACCCTTGCTCTCTGCTGACTCCCATTTTCAGTTATCTCTCTGTAAGTACATATATAAAGACATCTTTAAAGCATCAATGTTTAAATGGGTCTAAAACTTATCTTCCTACCTCCCTGAAGGCAGGAATCAATCTTTCTCCCCACTAACCTTCTGGCATTTATTCAGTCAATAAAAGCTAATTAGTAAAAGCTGTGCAAGGTTGGAACCCAGCAGGCAGCCATCCTCTGGCCATAACTACCTCACCCTCCCTTTGAGTCCTGGGTGTGTTGCATTAACTATTATCTCCAACTCACAGCCCAGAAAAGAGGGTACCGATCTCCAATTTTAAGAAGACTTGAGGCTCAGAGAGGTTCACTGGCATATAAGCACACAGAAGTCATAGAATTCCAAAGTCCAGATCTTCCCACTGCACTACTGTCATCCACTTATATGCTATTCATCATCACAGAAATAGTTACAGAAAATATTTGCGGGGGCTTAACATTTACACATAAAGGAAAGCTCACAGAAGGATCCTCATAGTAAGAGGTAAAAGGTTGCTTGGCCCCATCAAAAAAGAACAGGCAAGACTTAAAACGCAGGCTCCACACCAGCAATGACAGAGCGGATATAGCCTGGGAGACACCCTCAAGGAGGAATAGTCATCAACAAAATCAGGTGTCGCCCAGGGGACTCAGAAAAACAAATGATCAACTTGACACATGTGAATGGTCACACTAGTTGACACCTCTCCTGCTGACCAGATGCGAGCCTAAACAGAGAGGCAAAAATAAGAAGTTATAGGAGATAAATTTATCAATTTGATTACACTGTTTTGCTAAAAGGAATGAGTAACGGATTTTAGTATACCTTTGGGATGTTCTATGTCTTGTTTTGGGCTATAGTTATTGTATAAACTGCCAAAACCCATCAAACAGAATGCTTAAGAAAGGGCAACTGGCTCAGGCCAGAAAAAGAGCCCTGGAAAGCTAACCCAGCCTCCATCAACCACATTTGGATTTACCAGTGTTAATAAACAATAACAGGGAGATTCATATAGGATATTCTGAAAATAGTGAAAGAATAAATAAAGTTACACTTTTCTACGTACTCACTGTCAATATTGTCTGAGGGACTGCTGCAGTCAGGCAACCAACCTCTCTCTGAGTCATCCACTGAACTCAGCCCATCTGTGTTTCCCCCTCATGTCATCAGCTTTCTCTGAGACAGGTCTCCTGAGAGTCTGTCATGACACTAGTGGCAGTTTCCACAACAACACACACCTCGCAAGCTGACGGTTCACCAACTGAGACACGGCCAGCGTCAGGGGAATGAGGATTTAACCACTCTCTTTTGGTTTGAGTGCACCTGACCCAAGGATCCTCCTCAATGCCCTTCTCTGGGCTAGCCCGGACCTTGACAGAAGGAAGTGTGGGCAGAGCGACTCAGAGCACGCCCCAAGCACCTGCAAGGCAGAAGGGAGCGAGGTATCACCAGGCAGCACACTGCTTCTCAGGGGATTTGACAACCTAGGGCCCAGCTGGACACAGTTTATAATCTATGCCACTTATTTCCATCAATAGGGGAGAGGAGGAATTGTTCAACAAATGATTATGGGAAAATGGGCTGTTTGGGGAACAAACAAGGCCCATCAAAGCAAATACCAAAAGAAATTATAGCTGTCTTTATTTTTAAAATGAAATGAAATAGCTAAAAGTCATATGAAGATCCGGCTGATTCTGGGATTTAAAACAAGATACATTAAGAAAATAAACAATAAGAGAAAGCAAAAAGGAAAGATCAATGTAATGAATGATAAATTTAAAACTTCTGAACAAAATTAAAGGACAAATGAAAAGCTGAAAAATAATGTAAGCTATTTTAAAAAACAAATACCTTATAGAAAAAAGTGCAGAAATGTATTAATAGGACAATTCAAAGAAATACAAATAAATGGCCCATAAACATTAAAAAGTTCAATCACACTAAACAGTAAATTCAAATTAACTATTTGATACTGTTTTTAACCTACCAACTTGAAAAACAAAAGTTTTAATTCAATACCCAAAGTCAACAATGAAATTAGCTAGCACACAAATCGCTATTAAGAGGCCAAACTGGTCTAATACTGTTGGAAAGCAATTTGGCCTCTTACCCAGTTATTCCACTTCTGGGAATATAGAATAAGGAAAGATGCACCAAAATATATGAGCATGGATATGCATTACATCTTTATGAGAAATAAACTGTGTTCAACAATAGTGAAAGACTACATAAACTGCAATCATTAAAGATAATTTTTTGAAAATTATTGAATGTCGCAAATAAATGTTAACTATAGAATATTAAATTAAAAAAATCAAGATTCAAAACTTTTTATAG
This sequence comes from Chaetophractus vellerosus, assembly GCA_004027955.1. Taxonomy (NCBI): domain Eukaryota; kingdom Metazoa; phylum Chordata; class Mammalia; order Cingulata; family Chlamyphoridae; genus Chaetophractus; species Chaetophractus vellerosus. Next base: position 7,785 of record PVKH010021757.1, on the reverse strand, counting down.
TTTTGTAGAAAAGGAGTGTGTGCATGCATATGTGTGCATAAAGTTTAGGGGGAAAGAGAAGAAACAGCTAAAACGTCAGTAGGTATATTTGGCTAATAGAAATAAATCATCCATATTCCTTTCCTCTTTTCCTATAGTTTTAATTTTCTTATAGAAATAGAAAATAGATTTTTAAAAATCCACATCAATTATCAATAATCATAATGCCTGGCTCCTCTTAGACCCCAGGTACAAACTGTGGTATGAAAACACCAAAACCCCAGAAAAATCATTCATATGAAAGTCAGTAAACTGGTTATTATTATATAATAACCAAATAATAGCATCGTTTGGTTAGGCAGCAATAGATTCACAAGTTCAGAAAGAGGGAATTTGAGAAGAAAAACAAACACCCAAATAGAAGATGAAAAGTGGATATTCTCTACAAGGTGGGCCTTGTTTCCAGCAGCCTCTCCCAGGCTGGGATCATTTCAGCTTTCCTGCTTGCAGCGAGAGTGGTACACAAGAAATCTCTTAGGTGAAGGTCCACAAATGTCTTCATAATGCCCTAACCCTCTTTGAAAAGTATAATATGCAATTACAGTGCCAACAGGAGGAAGCGCTTAAAGCAGCCAACAGTTCTCAAACTTCCATCAGAATCACCTGGAGCAACTGTTTAAACCCCACCCCTAGAGCTTCTAATTTTATGCTATCAGTCTGGCGTGGGTCCCAGAGAATTTGCATTTCTAACAAGTTTCCAGGTGATGCTGATGCTGGCAGTCTGAGGCCCATACCGTGAGAAGAGCTATGTTGAAGTATGGCAATAGATGTTTCATATTCGTCACTAAGAGGAAGAACTTCAAGAATTTCCTTGAGAAACTCCGACATCCCTGAGCAAGGGTGTATTTGAAAAAGCCTTCTCCAAGCACTGAAGAAAAAGTACCCCAAAAGCAGCAGTGTGGTACAACGGTTACAAACACAGGCTCTGGAGTCAGACCTCCTGGGTTTGGATCCTGCTCTGCGCCACTTATTAGCTGTGTGATCCTAAACAGCTTATTCAAACTCTGGCTTCAGTGTTCTCGTGTGTAAAAGAGATAATAGCTCCTAACCCTCTGGCTGGGCGACTCCCTGGTCATCACCTCCCCCAGTCCTTCATGCTTCTGTTCTGCCCTGCAGCTACATTTTGAAAATCCACAAAAAGCAAGTGCTTCAAGAGTTCATGGCCCTACCTGAATTTATTTAATAAGACTATCTGCCTACCTTCAAGTTATTATTTATGGTAACCACACCCAAATTCCTTCCTCCTACTCCCCTGCCTCAAGAGAAGGTTCATCAAAGGGCCAAGAGAATTCTGAATAAACCACAATTAAAAACAATAGTGGGAACACTCAACCCCCTGGGATCCTCTAGGTTTTCCCATTTTAAAAAAAAAAGAACTATTTAGTCATTAGAATACGTGGAAAAGACAAAAGGGCAAAGATCAAGAAACAAAAAGACTATTTAATAATCATCCAAGTGTGATTAAAGTCCAAAGGTTCAGGACCACCTAGTTATTTAATAGTAATCACAGCACATGGCTACAAATCCGTAGTTAAGATGCTTCACCTCTGAGGCCTTTTCCCTCACCTGTGCTCACTCATGCAAGGGTAGGTCTAGGTCCCTGCCCACTCAGCCACCCTTCATAGGACTCCTTCTCAGGACAACTGCTATCAAGGCCATGGATCGCTTCTCTGAGGGCTAGAGAGCCGGATAAGACTTCTTTCCACAAGGTTTCAGGGACCCTATCCACTGAGTAGTCCTCAAAAGTGGCAGAAGTGGAAGTGAAAATATTAGCAATAGGAAAAGGGGTTGGTCAAAGGCATACTCCAGTCTTAGCTATGTACATCCCAGTGGAAAGCAAAACGTGGAAGCAGATCTTGCTCTAGAAGTGTTCCCATTCATTACATTTTTTTAAGTGCTGTTTTACCCACATGAAATTTGCCACAACTAGGTACCACGGTACACACACAGACACAGACTCACAGTGAGACACGCACACACAAACAGAAAGTGAGACAGAGATGGTCAGACACAAGGACAGACATACGGACACCAAGAAACACTCTGGGTCACAGAGCGGGAGGTCCGTGGAGCTGAACACAGCTGTCACGTAGGAATATCGGAAGGGGTGGGGACACTATCGGGAGATGGCGGTGGTCCAGGACACTAATTAGGCTTGAAACAGATTAAAGGGAGCTGTTCATAAAATGCTTATTTTAAAAAGAAAAAAAAATGTGCAATTTTCGTAAATAACTGAGACTCCGAGTGGTGCGGGGGAAGCCAGCTAAGGATGGGAATTCCATCCAGTCCGTTCTCCCCCTGGTTCAGGCCCCCTCGGTTCTCCGCGTCCCCACGTCCTGCTGCTTCTCCTCCCCGGCAGAGGAGGCGGGCGGGGCTGCGAGGCACCACGGCGACACAGGGAGACCCGCACGTGCCCTGCGCCCACCGAGGCCCCCGGGTCCAGAGCCTCGTCCGCCGCCTGCTCCTCTCCCGCCCGCTCCACGCACGAGGGCGCAGGCGGATAGCTCGCGGCCGGCGGCTGAGGCATGAGGGGCGGCCCCACCGGCGGCAGGAAGCCCCGGCGTTGCTCCTCGCGCACAGGCGGAAACCGCTCTCGTCGCTCGGACCCTCCGCCCACCCACCCCAAGACACCCACAGGACGAAACAAGAGCTCAAGGAAGGAGCCTCCGCGGCCGGGGATGGCGCAGCGGCCGGAGGGAGGAGAGGAACGGACGGCAGAGACGGACCGCACCCACGGGCAGCGGCAGCGAGAGGGTGTTCCAGCCCCGGCTGAGGAGCGGCGGCGGGGCTGCTCACCAGAAGAACACGCGCGAGCAGAGGTTGGCGTCCTGCAGCGGGTTGGGTTTCACCTCCGGGTACACCGGCAGCATCTTGCCGGCGGGGAAGGCAGGGTGCGCGCCGGGAGCCCGCTGCTCGGGCGGCGGCTGCCGCTCCCGCTGCTCCTGGAGGCCTCGGTGGCGTGCTGGAGTACCAGTAGCCGCGCCAGCCCGCTCGGCGGGAGCCGGAGAAACACCCGCTTCCGGAAGCTGGACGCCGGCGGCACGCCCCGTCCCCGCCTCCCTGCCCGCGCGGCCTCCGGGGCCGCCTGGGGAACTGCCCGCAGCACGCCGCCGCTGCCTGGAGCCCGGGAGCCGCGTGCAGCCTCCGAGGGCGGCGGGGTGGTGCCGCTGGACGAGATGGCAGGCTGAAATGCGGGCTCTGAGCGCGGCCCTGGGGTCTGCGCGCTGCGGGAGGCGAGGGGGAGCCGGCGCGGCTGAAAGGACTGAGTTAGGCGTGAAGAACTCGTGCAGTCAGCCGGCCTGGGAGAGAGGTCCGGCGGCGCGGAGGCGACCTCGTGTTGGGACCTGTCCTTAAACTTTGATGAAGTTCAAGATTAGAGCCAAGATGAGGGGAGGCGCCGGCTCCTGCCCTCCCTTGCTTCTCAGAAACGCCCCCTAGGCTGCCAGCTTGAGACGACTTGGAGAATGCTGCCAGTCAGCTTTAGCAGCAGCCCTCTCTCCGGGCGCGATGCCCTCACCAGGACCAAACAAGGGTATTGGGAGAGGTTCTGCAACCTGAGGGCCAAACACATGACCTCGGATAGCCCCAGGATTTAACACATTATCTTTGTAGAACTGCAGGTCCTAAAGAAATGCAGGTCAAATAAGATTAGAAGAACTCAAATAATTTTGCAAGATGATTGAATGCTGTCACTGGGAGCAGGCTTGGTATCTCACATGTTGCATTGTATGGTGGACTTCTGTCAAGTTTTTGATTGGGAAGGCGGTGAGGGGAGGAGAGATGAGAGACTGTCTCATGATTTCTTTCTTTGGGCTCTCAGACCTTAGCAGAATAACAGCAGCAAAAGAAATATGTTATAGAACACCAGATGTGTACATTTCTGGGTACCTTACCTCATTTTTACCTCTAGCAGAAACCTACTGTAGAAGGTATTATTATCCCTATTTTCAGATGAAGGTGGGGCTCAAGAAGAAAACTTGTCTAAGGTCTTAGATTTAATAAATGATGAAACCAGATCTGGATTCAAGTCAGCACTGGTGGATGGTCAGTGTGTGTGAAAAGTGCCCAGAATACGCTGGTTGAATGAATGACTAGGAATGAATGAACACATTGTGTTCCAAGCTGACTGACACCAGCTCCTAAATCTTCAGTTATTTGGGCACTTCACCAGCTCAGCAGCTTCTCTTCCCTTCAATCCCAAATAAATAAATATCAAAGGCTTCATAATTATGGTTGTTATATGAAGATCGCTTTGTTAATTTTTTTAATAATTTCCTATTGTTTTGAATTAGTTAAATTTGGGGCTTGATGGAAGTCAGGTGCGACTCAATGGGAAATTGAGACAATAATGCATGAGAAAAGATAGTTTATCACTCACAGGTCCCAGAGGGAGCAGGGTGCCCTGAGGGGTAGACAGGCTGGGGTGGCTCAATCAGCAGGAGGGGAGCACACCAGCAGAGCAAGGGACCTAGTGACTGCTGCCTTTATCATGGTCCAAGGGTGGAGGCTAGTAGATTTCCCATGGGAGTCAAGGATTGGCTAGTTTAAAGCAAACGTGTACCAAAAGGTAAAGGGACTGGGGATCCGAGGACAGTAGCTTATCCTTTTGAACCAGTTGTGGGTTTTGGGTCAGGCGTGTGGGTGGTGGTCGCATATGTAAGTTCGAGTTTATGCCCCAGGGCTGGAAAGCTGTTCTTCAACTAGCCAAAGGTCAGTGTTGAGGTAAATAGCTTAGCCAAAGTGAGATGGGTGCTGTGATGATTAAATTCATAGGTCAACTTGGCTGGAATAGGTATCCAGATGTTTGGTCAAGCAAGCACTGGCCTGACTTGTGACAGTGAGGGTATTTTGTGGATTTAAATCATTAGTCAATTGCTTGCATCTGTGGCTGATTACGTCTACAGTCGGGAGATTGCCTTCCACAATCAGAGAAGTCTCATCCAATCAGCTGAAGGCCTTAAACTGGGAGAACTGATGATTTCAACAGTCAGAAAGAATTTCTGCCTCTACTTCAGCCAGCCAGCTTCACCTGGGGAATTCATGGAAACCTTCATTGGAGTTCTCAACTTGCAGCCTGCCCTATGGAATTTGCCAAACCCCAGAGTCACATGAGCCAATTCCTGTAATAAGTCTCCTAATATCCATGTTCATATATAGACTGTTGGTTCTGTTTCTCTGGAGAACCTTGATTAATACAGATGCCGAGGGAGCACACGGAAGCTTTTATAGTTATAACACCTGTGTACCTTTGTTAACATAGTCTTATTAAAAATAGTTTTTAAAGAAAGCCTTAGTTTATGCAAACTTTTTTAAAAAGTCAAGCATATAAGAATGGTAAAATGTTAATCATTTTTGAAGCAGTATGGTGGGGGAGAGGGTTTACTATATTATTTTCTTGGTCTTTCATGTATGTTTGAGTGTTTGCGTGACAAAAGGAAAACAGAACCAAATAGTGTAAGAAAACTATGTTCATTAATTACTTACCTTTCTGTATTAGCTCTTTCTCAGATAATGCAGTCTATAAACCAAAATAATCAACCCTCACCTGATTCTCTTTGAAACTCCCCAAATTTTCTAGGCCTACAAATCCTCAGCTATCAGCTCTTCTTCAAAGCTGAAGATTTTGTATGATAGTTAGAAGTCTAGTGACATCCCTTGTCAGACAGACTGCCTCAGACCATTCTCTGCTCCCCACAATGATCTCAAAAACATAATTAGCACTCCCCGAACTGTCAAAAGTACTCAATCCTCTCAGCTTCTATTGACTTATTTTTTTAGCTAAGATCTTTTGAAAATTCTTAACATTCTTTTCTGCACATTAACTAATATGGTATTTAGAAGAGATGTTGAGAACCGGCGCCAGGCTGCAGAGAGAAGATTGGATATGGAGTCAGGGAACCAGGGGTCTAGACTTTTCCTTTACTAGCTAACTTTCTGACCCCTATTTTCCTCAGATCTAAAATAAGAAACCAAAGCCCCATTCTCATGCTTCACAGGGTTGTTGCAATCCTTACAACATATGAATGTACTTGTGATACCTACGGCAATTAAAAAAAATTTTTTTCATTCTTTCAACAGATATTTAGTGAATATCATCTTTGATGTGTGTCAGCCTGACCAGGCTTGCAAAGATGGGGAAGATGTCATAAGACCTCTATCTGCATTTGTTTACTGACCTCAAATGGCTCTATATTATTAAAAAAAAAAAAAAACAATAACAAACATTGGCAAGGACATGGAAAAATTGGAAACTTCATGAATGTAAAATGGAGCAGCCAATTGAAAAGCAGTTTAGTGGTTGCTCAAAATGTTAGCGTTATATGATCCAGCAATTCCACTCCTAGGTATGAAAATATGTGTCCACCCAAAAACCTGTATGCAAATATCATAGCATCATTGTTCATAAAAGCCCATTATTTTATAAAAGTGAAAACTACCCAAAGGTGTAGCAACTGTTAAATGGGTAAATAAAATGTGGCATATGCATACAATGGAATATTATTTGGCAAATGAATGGAATACTGATACATGCTACAACATGGATGAAGCTTGAGAACATTGTCAAGTAAAAGAAGCCAGATTACGAGCTTTTCTCCTGTTAATTCACAAGTGGCAATTATGCCACGGGGCTTTTTGTTTTTCTCTTCCTACCTTCCGATCTTTTGAGCTCAGTGAACACAGATTACTCAATTATAAGTGTCTTTCCCTGACCTTCAAAGTTTTCGGTAAAGAATGTTTACAAGAATGGCCTTTATTCCTAAAAATCGATTGTACATGGTAACCTATATGATCCATTGCAACTCTGCTCTAGTACGATTGAGAAGTCACGTCTTAGTTTAAAAACAAATAATTCGTTGCTGGGAATAAGTGCGGCTCCTACACTTAGAAATGGTAAATTTTGTGGCCATGTGGCTTGTATCTCAATTTTTAAATCATTCCTTTTGCGGCATTAGTGGTAAGGGTTGTACAGCTTTGCTATACTGAAAAACTGTACACTTTAAAGGGTGAGTTTTATGCTATGTAAATTTTATCTCATCTTTTATTCTGGATTAGATAGCAGTGTTGATTGCACAGTAAAAAAATACTTCAAGAGGGCGGACTTTGTGGTATGTAAATTGTATCCTGATTAAAACAAAATCATCCAAAAACAAAAAAAAAGAAACCAGACACAAACGACCAGCTATTTTATGATTCTGTTTCTATAAAATGTCCAGAATAGGTAAATCTATACAGTCAGAAATAGACTTGGTTTCCTGGAAAAGCAGTTGCAGAAATAGGGAATGATTACTAATGGTTACAGGATTTCTTTGAAGGGTGAGTATGAAAAGGTTAGAAAATTAGATTGTGGCAATGGCTATACAAACCTGTGAATACACTGAAAATCATTTAAGTAGGAGAATTGTATGTAATGTGAATTATATGTAAAAAAAATCTGTTAAGTTTTTAAAGGCTCATGACATTTTAGATATTTGTATTATACCCACTATATGCCATCTGAAAACATGCAGATTAATAAACTTCGTTTCTGCACATGCAGGGGCTCTCATCAACAAAGTGGCAAAGAGTAATAAGGAGTTGGGCCACGGCCTGGTTGTGGGAATGGAGAAAAGACCATCAACAAGAGATGTCTCTGGGGGAACAGCCACGGGATTGTGCCATAACCCTAGGCTGAATCACAGAGCACAGCACTTAGTAGGTGCTCATTAAATAATTGTTAACTAAATGGAGAAACGAGGTAAGGAGAGG
>PVKH010021756.1:0-14249 GCA_004027955.1 Chaetophractus vellerosus | reverse complement strand
ACATTATAGATGTCTCTGATCCTTGACAAGTAAGGGTTTGGCAAAGTGTTCTTAAATGAGCTCTGAATACCTTCCACCCTGCATATGATTCTTGGGTGTGAGTTTCTTCAGCTGTGAAATGAAGGAGCTTTACTAGGTTTTCCCTAATGCCTCTCCCAATCAGAAATTCTGTGATTTATGTGCATAACCACCCCTTAAAAATGGTATATTTGATCGTTGTTATCTGCACACATAACTGAAATAATAAAGACATATCCCATCACTTTTCCATCTTTCACTGCTAATTTTGGTGAGGAAGGGCTGAGAAGAAAACAAAAGAAGAAAATGGTGGACTTAAGCTGCTGATTTCCCAACATATTGAGTTTAATGGTATAAAGAGCCTAGTCATGTGCTCTTTGCAATGTTTCTTGGTTATTTTAATTTTTATTGATAAAAATGATGACATAGCAAAAGAAAAACACAAGACTAAGCTGTGACACTGCTGCTGCCTTGTAGGTACAGTTAGAGGGACTGCCTTACCTTGAGAGCAGTTAACTGCTAGATAAATAGCAGGGACTTCTTTCAGAAATGTCTTAAATTTATTCTCTGGTCCGTGGGAATTTAGAATTATAGGCTCTAAGTTCTTCAGAGCTGGTGAACGAGTAAAGGGGTAATGATAATTAGGAATAATAAGGTTCGCCTCTTAAGCTGTTAGTTTTAATCCACTAAATTCTTTTGATGTGAGGTCTGGCGCAGTCTTCAAGTGGAACCATTTGGAGGAAGTTCATTCTAGCTTTTGGTCAGGAAGTATGCAAATCTGCATTGATTTGCTAATTTTCTTACAGTGATTTTGTTGGTGTGATCTTGATATCTTCCACCTAAACACACGCATGCAAAAGAAGCCCACACTCAACAAAATCCATCCAGAAGCTCCATGAACAAGTAAGCCTATGTCAAATGTGTGTTGTGGAGTTTGGTCCGGGAGAGGTATGGCAGCAGATGGGAGCCCTGCTAGGAGAGACGAGTTTGCTTATGGCCATTGTGAATGGAGGCTGAACCGGAGTGGTACCCACTACTTCCTTTGGATAAAAAGAATTCTTCCAATTCCCTTGATAGTCTTGGAAACCATAAAGCTGATTTTAAGTTATTTATTCCTTCCAGCTTTTTAATAAAAGTCCTCAAATTTCAAAGTATTAATGAAATTTAGTGGTGGAACTTACTTTCCCTGGTTTCTTTATGTTCTATTATAGAGACTATTTTCAAAATGTTTCAGAATGATAAATTTTTATTGGAGAATAAGTATAAAAAATAGAATGTATGTTCTTGAAGAGTGATTTGGATAGAGCTGGTATTCTGGGAAACGTTAACAACACAACAAAATAGATGTTTAATGAGGACATGTAATTATATCAGATTATTAAGATACCTCTTTTACCTTGGAAAACTTGGGAAAAATCTTGAATTTATGCTTAAGGTTTGAAAATGTTTTTTAAAAATCCCAATCAATTTTATAATACTATTTTTAAAAGTAGTAGTATAAAATTTGTTGTGAACAAGTTGATAGCTTCTCATACTTTATGCTGCCCACTAATTTGGCTAAATAAGTAAATAGTTGTTACTAGGAATTAAGTGACTGTCATAATACATCATTTCTACTTTCATCGCAGGACTTAAAAGTACATATGGTATAAAGCTCCCTTGAATCTACAAATAGAATCCATGTCACTAAAGTTAAGCTCTCAGGCACATTATATTTCCAAGAAAACAAAGTATAATTGTTTTCACTTTATACAGCATGGAATGAAAGAAGAGAGAGGTTGTGACTTACTGGAAACCATCAACCAGTATTTGAAATTAGTGTGACGTCCCTAAATTTAGCAATTTCCAAATTTGTGCCTTTTGCTGCTTTGCTCACTTTCAATATCCTAGTTTCTCAGAGTGAATAAAGGCGAGGTAATAATTGTTTAAATAGAAGATTAATAATTCCATTAATCTTCATTCCTGCCTCCCAAGGAATCGGTTTTCCCATCTCAAGCTGTTCTCGTACAATGTTCGTGTTTGGACACTGTGCATGCTTATGTTTTTAAGTGTTTGCTTGAAAAAGCAAAACAGAAAAATCCATTGGCATTTTGAGAGGTAAATCTGCAGAAGATGTTGTTTGCATTGTGCCGAAAACATAAGGTCCGAACAGCCGGAACAGGCCTGGTGCCAGGCAATTTTACTGCGGTGGAAAGAGGCGTTCTGAAGCAGCCCTCTAAGGAGCATCTCCAACTCCGCAGCTGCTGTCTGAGTTTGATTATGCACATCCTGCTCTTGGAGACCTGCGTTAACTCTCAGGTCCCTGGAGAACCTGGGGGCTGTCTTTTATTTCAGGTTTTTTTTTTTATGGGGCTGTCTTTTAAACTATAGACTCTTCCCGTGCACATACAAGGGCAAAAGCCAAAACTATATGGAGGTTAAAAGAAGATGGAGCTCTTGAAGATCAGATTTTGGAACACCAAGCACCTTTTAAGACCCTTGAATTTTACAGCTGAGGAAACAGAGGTTCAGAGAAGTTAAGTGACTTGCCCCAGGAGAACCAGCCGGAAGTAAAGTCCAGATCTCCTCATTTCCAGGTTAGAACTGTGTTTTATAGTACCACGTCCCTGATGACACGATTCTCACATCAGTATAAATAAGAGGTTGAATGGGTTGTGTATTTTTAAAAATTGAGCTGAGAGGAAGAAAGTTTTAAAAACATTTGGAGTTGTATGTTATCCGCCTTTTTTAGACTGAATAGGCATATTCAGATTTTTCTTTCAAGCGAGAATGTTTATGAGTGTATACTTCTTAAAAAGTAAATTCTTATATTACTTTATTCCAGTAAATTCTATGTATGATTCTTCAAGTTAGAATAGGCGTATTGGGGAAGCTTGACTAGGAAGACTGCTCTGAAAACTAGGAAGGTTGTTTATATAAGGACTTCTTTTGTTCAATTATGGCAGTGCTGGTGTCTGGAGCATGGTTGAGGATTTATGGCCTCCAGTCTGGGGAAGGTAGGTGGGCTCACATTATCTGTGTTGAAGAATATGTGTGGGGTCTTTGAGCCTAAGGCTGTCCACGCAACAAAAGGCTTTGTCAAAGAAGATGGCTATCTAGAGTTCTTTGAGAATAATGTGTTGCTGTTTATTTCACATCTGTGTTGGGTATTGAGAAATCTCCCTGCTTTGTGGTTGTAATAAGAGCCCGTAGTTTTCTTCCTTTTAAAGTTTGGGAAGCTAATTTCTTGTAGGAAATAACACATTAAGTCCAAGGATATCACTAAAACATGGGTGCTTTCTCCTCTGGCCCAATTAAAGACTTGAGTTGTTAAGGTTTTGTTTGCTGAACAGAACTATTTAACATCATTGACCTAAAGGGATTTGACTAAGCAAGAGAGAAAAATCACTCTTATGCATTGAAATTCCAAGTGGATTTGGAATCTATTTTTATACTTCCTAATAGTGAGGTTTTTAATTGCTTTATTCCTTTTTAAAGGTTATGTTGAGTTGTGAGTCGAGTGAGTTCTTTTTTTCTGTGACCCCATCCTTTTTGTAAAACTTAAAAGAAAATTCCATGTTCGGGATACTCCCTTGGAATAGTGGAATGCCTTTCTTGGTTTTCATTTATTCTTTTTCTAAGATTTTGGTGATATCTATAGCTAAAATAAAGGGGAGCGCATTTTGGGTGAGAGGTCCCAAACAGGAGAACGTCTTTTTTAGAGCTTATGCCTTGGGAAATGTTTTTTATTTAGTGGCCTAATCAGGGGATGCCTGTGTCTGTATATTGATTGATGAGCTTTTGAAGTACCAAAAAGTGAATTTTTCAAGTGGTTGCCTGATCCCCCCCTCCTTTCCCCCCACGGGCTGGAGAGAAGTTTAGGCAGAAGGAAAAGCTATATATTTTATTTGTTATTTTTCACCAGACACAGTTTTGGGTACTTCGGAAAGAGAACGTAATCAAAAGGTCCTTAATCCTCTTCCTTTTTTTTCTCCCTTAATTGATAGCAATGACTCTTCACCCTACTGAGAAACTCTTAATGCTAATATTGTGTGGTAATGATATCAGGACGCTACTTAAGTGATTTTCTCTGTAGGCAGTTATTCTAGTTTATATGATGAATTATGAAACTTCTGAAAACTGTTTGGACTATTAAGGTAGGGGAACTAGCTCAGGGATATATGATCTTTGAAATAGTTATTAAGTTCTCTAATTGGATTTTTAGAGAGCAAAATGCAGTAGATTCAGGATGTAAAGTATAAGGTAAGTCCTGTGATGTACTGCTTCCAAATCATCACCTCAACCAGAAGGAACATTCTTCAGGTGGTAGCTTTATCCAGGAATGGGATATGTCTATTTCTGGATTAGTTTTATACAAATGGAGTATGCTTCCCACCTGCTGCTTTTGCCTGGGGTTGGAATTTTTCCTTTTCACTGCTTGTCACTTGGCATTTGGTTGGAAATGTGTCCTCCTTTCTCAGAGCCAGAAGATTCTTTGTAATGCATCAAGAATAGTTTCTCCAAGGAGTTATAATTCAATTGCTCCATCATAAATGGCTCACACTGCAGTGATAAACCTTTGAAATCTTTAATTTTTTTTTTTTTTGCAAAAAGCACATACAATGGATTTCAGAGCAGCTAAAATCCTATACTGTATAGCACTGTCATTCTTTGTAATCCCTTTTTAAAGGATTTAGTGTTGTTTTGCTGCTTAAGCTAAACCAAGTTAACATAAAGTTAAGGCTTTTGAAGTATAGAAATAGTTCAGGAATAATAACAGAGAGCAGGGAGGAATCCTTTAGATTTCCTTGAATAAGAAAGATGAATGTATGGTGAATATACATGAGTATAACGTGTTTGAAAATGTTCATGATTAATTTTGTTTAGGGTGTTAAGCTTGCCCCGGGTGGGTTAGGGCTTTTCCAGGGATAGTGTTCAGAGGCCTAGGTGCAACTGGAGAGGAGCCTTTCACTCTGCATTCTGGGGGAGATTTATATCTGTAAGCCGGATAAAAATATGTGGAAAGGTGATTAGTTTAATTGGCCTGCTATTATAATTATTCAGTGGGAGGTGACTGTTGGAAGGCTATTATAGCCCCAAATGCCTGGTAGGAAGGGAAGGAAATTCACTGAAAACAGCAGTAACGTTAGAAAACGTTGGATTCAATGTGCATTTAATAACGAATTACCCTGGCCCTTTAAAAGGGACGGTAGAATTCTTAACTGCGCAGTACAAGGAAACATCCGAAAAAAAGAGGTGGGCTTTTTCTCAAGTGGGGAATTTTGCTAATCATTTCTCTTCCCTTAAAATACTGTGTAGGGTAACAGAATGATAGGCACTCGGGGTGGCCAGTGTGGTGTTTCTTGTTTTGTTTTGTATTTTTCTTCTTTCAAAAATGCAGCTCAGTTCAGAGCAACATTGTAAAGTGGAATATTTTTCTTTCACATCAAAGGGCAGGAATATTATACGGACAGTGAGCTAAGAAGTAGGGAGCAGGCCTTTTCAGTACTTGCCTTGGGAAACTATGTGTGGAATGTGATAGTTCACAGACCAGAGACCCTGAAGTGAATCCAGGTGCCTGCAAGGAGCCAAATTTTCCTGAGTGAAATGTCTGTAGGCAGAAATTGCAGCCAGATGAACCAAAAATAAAATTGATGGCTTTATTGGACATTTTTTTTTTCATGAAATTTAGCTTTCTAATGTGCACATATATCACTCTGGGGATGTCATTATAAATGGCTGACCTTTTGTTTGGGGGAGTTGCTGCTTGCTGTCTGTGCAACTCAGCTCAGCTCAGCTTTGATTCCAGCCCACATCTGTTGAACATGTGAGTTTTTTCCTCTGAAGCAAACTGACAAATGGCAAAAAAAAAAAAAAAAATCAGAACTAATTTCAGTTATATATTCCAGTTTAGGCTGTCAGCTCTTCTGGTTTCTGATGTAGAAGTTGTGGCTTCCTAAAAGTCTTTGTTGAAGACAGCATTAGGAAGTCTCCTTGGACAAGGGACTTGGGTCTTTTGTTGGGCTCCCCTTGCGACTGCCAGGGGTTAATGATTGCAGAGTGGCTGAGAATAATGAACCAACACTGCAAGGCTTATTGTCAGCGTTCTCAAATAAGATTTAAAAATCATTCCTCCTCCCTCTTCCTCCTTTCCAATAGAAGTCAGAGCATTGCTGTGGTCACACCTAATAAATACTGCAGGCTTTACTGGGCTGCTTCATGGGACTTAATGTCGTGTCATTTGTGCACTTCAGTGGGTGGTTCTTACTTGTACGTTTGCGTTGGTTACTGCTCAGTCTTGGGAAGATGTGAGGTTTAAGGACTTTGCAGCAGTGATGGATGCTCTTTTATAGAATCGAGGTTCAAGTGAGACTAGACTTTGGCTATTATTGAACAGGTGATCTGGATTTCCAAATGGGTGTAGGGGATATTGGAGGAATTGGGCCACAATAATATAAAATACTACTCAGTGCTTCCACTTACTCAAGGGAAATTTTTGGAACGCCTGCTTTCTCTCTCTTCCTGCATGTTGCACTCGTGATTTTAGCTGCTGACCAAGTGTTGCTGAATGTTCTTGGCTGCCTGTCCCCCCTCCCCACAGTACTCTCTTTTATCTTTAGCCCATCTGGAGGCAAGAAGCCTGAGGCTTCTGGTCAGTGTGTGATGTCATTAGGACTGGCGATGTCACTTTCTTGGTCCTGGTCATCTTCGAGGAAAACCCTGCTGCTACCCCTTCACACCTTGCAAAGCTACCCTCGATGGTGTCACTGCAGGTCCTCCATGGTGTCACTGCAGCTCCTCCATGGTGTCACTGCAGCTTCCTGTCCACTCCTCCTCCAGCCCGTGTTCAGCACACTTGGAGGCCTTGTTTCCTGTAGCCCTGGGCAGGTTCCTTATCAGACCCGCCTTCCTGTTGAGTGAGACTGTATCCTGTGCAGTCCTTCTGTATCCTTGTTGCGCTTCCACTGTCTGTGAGCTGCTTGGGGACAGGGAGGATGGTTTCCCCCGAAGGATCTTTCCCTGGGGGGGCTGGAGGTCAGAGTCTTCTCCTTTAAAGCTCAGCATCTTCCTCAGCAGGCAGATTAGTTGAACTCTGACATGAGAAAACTGGTGCCTGAAAGGGTTAAAGGACTTGCCCAAGACCATACCTCACTGGCAGACTAGATATCCAGGTGTTCATTGATTTTTGAGGGCTTCTTCCCCTGGGTTTGTTGTATTATTATTTTTTTTCCCTGGAAAAAGTACTACTTGGGCCTCTGTTTCTCTGTCCTAAAATCAGAGTAAGATCACTAACTCATGGAACTGAAGGGGATGGTCTCAGGGAGAAATATAAGATAACAAGTGCCTCCTGAGGAAAAGGCCTAGGGCATTTGGGTAGCAATTTATAAATTAAAGAGCATTTTTTACACACTATCAGGCTTAGTCGTCATAGTAACCAGTGGGGTAGGCATTACTGACCTGATTCGCAGATGAGAAAGGTAAGGCCCAGAGAGGCTAAAGGAGAGGTTTATCAAAAACGAGCATTTGGCCTGAAGCCTATAAGCTTCAAATGATATAAATAGTCGCGGCATGTTTTTGCCTTCTAGGTATTCCCTGGTGTTTGGGTCCTGTAGGCCTCCCTAGAGTGGCTTTGAACCTATTTTTGTTACGGGCTGTGGTGTAAGGAGGTTAGAATTCTGTGGATATGTAACCATTGTTTGTGATCTTGAACTGAAAAATAGGAGTCTTTAAAGGTAATGCAAGCTACAAATTCTGTAGAAGATGAAGTGTCAAAACTCGTTTTACATAGGCAAAAGCAAAAGTTGAAGCATACCTGATATACAGAGCTGATCTCCTTAGCACAGTTGCTAAACCACTCAGTTATTTAAAATAACTTTGTTTCTTGTTATGTAGCATATTACCCATAAATGGTATGGCCAAGTATTTTACAGTTACAGACTTTTCTTCTCTCCCTTCCTTGAAACTTGAAGTTTCAAAAAGTGAAACAGATGTTTCTAGCCTATTTTCAGCGAGAGGGGGGAGAGCCTTTCTAGATTGCAGGAGTGCCAAGCGGGGTGGTGTCTGGTGAACAGTGCATAGATTGTGAGAAGAGAGCTGTCGGAAGCCCCAAGGAGGAAGGAATTAAACTGTGAGCCAAAAGTGGAAAAGGCCCCGCCCCCACCTTCCTTTTTGAGAATTGTTCAGGGCCTTTCATAAGTTCTTGGTATACCTCTCAACCAAGCCCTGAAGAGTCAAGTCTAGGAACCAAGGGTTGGATCTGCATTCACTGCCTAAGATGTGGCTCCATTTATAAAACTTGGACAGGGTTGATACTGCTGCCTGGTAGCTTGAGGCAGACTTGGCTCCAGAGCGTGGAAGGGCGCTCAGATCAGCAGGGGAGCCAAGGGGCCTCTTGGAGGTGAAAAGCAGGTGCCCTCTGGGGAAGGTATTTGCTGGTGGCTCCATAGAGCAGTTTTCTCCTGGTGTCTTAGGGTGAGGGTAGCAGTTGTTTTTGGGTAGCCACTTTGTTTTTGGATGTCAGATTCATACTCTTATTTCATTCTCCGTGTCTCCTGTTGATTTTTGGTATTTGATCCATTCAGGACCTAGCATGATGCCTCACCCCATGGTAGATGCTCAATAAATGCTTGTTGAGCAAATGCACACCTGCACACCTTAAGGGGAAGTAGGAAGGTGTTCATAGCCCCACCTTCGTGGCGCACAGAGGCTTTGGGACTGCAACTCGCTCTCTGCTGTGTGAAATCCTAGGGCCTCCTGTGCAGCCATGTGGGCTGTTCAAGTTGGGGCTCAGAATCTACCAATTGGAGTTAGATTTGTTGGGTTTTAACACCAGGATGCTTTGAATTGGGTCTCCAGATGAGCAGGGAGGCAACATAGTATTTGGGGTGGATAGGTTGGGTGTATTTAAAAAATGGCGATAGTACAATTATAAAAATGTTCTTTCAGAACTGTAACAAATATATCATACTAATGCAAGATGTTATAGGGGATTACATAGGTACTCTATTTTATGCATGATTTTTCTGTAAACCTACAACTTCTCTAATAAAATTGCGTTGAATGTTTGGAAAAGGGGTACAAAAATTCAAGTGTTAAATAATGAGAGAAAAATGAGGTAGTAAGGGATCTTTGCCACATAGTCCTCAAAAGTCATCCCATTCAATGAAAACCTGTTTTTCAACTGATTCTGTAGTTCATCTGGAAAAATTATATATTTTTTTAATTTGGGAAAGAAGAGGAATGATGCAGAGTCTTGTACTACCAGAGATTAAAACATTATAAAGCTATGATAATAACAGAGGATGAAATGGATATAAAATACATAAAGAGTTAAACAAATTAGTACCTCTCCAAATTTTTAATGTGTAGAATAACTTAATTATATCATAAATAATTGGGGATAGAACAGATTACTTGGCAAGGAGGTTGTTGAAATTGGATATTTTTAAAAAATCAGTTTTGATCCTTGCCTTAGGTCATACAGTAAAATATCATTAAATATGTGTTTTTAAAATCCTAAAGTAAGCGAAAATTTGTAGGATATTTAATCTCTGAAAGAGAATATTTTTTAAACCTAAAAGCAAGAAACTAAATGACTGCTCAACTTGAGTACATGAAATTATTCATTTTACAGAAAAGCTATAAATGACTAATAATAATCACTAGATTAAAAAATGCAAACCAAAACAAGTATTCATTTTTATATCATCAAATTATGAAAGATTTAGAAAATGCACATACTCAGTTCTTGAAAGGATGTGGTTAAGCAGCCTTTTAAGAAAGGACTGTAATTTAAAATAAGTTTTAAATAAAATATTTTAAATGGTTTGGTTGTTTTTATATTTACTGGGGCAACTTACTATTTAAAAATTAGAGTAAATTATTTAAAAATGAAAATAATCTATTTTTAGTTTCATAACCTTGATTTTTAATCTTTTTTTTTTTTCCAAACAACCTTTTAGTCTTTGGGTTGCCCAAAAGAGATACCTCATAATTTAATATGCTTAATCATAGATTTGTCAATATTAAAAAAATGGCAGAGATAAATCTTTTGGAAAACGTTCTGTTTAGGGGATTTGTGATCTTTCATATCCTAGAGAACACCATAATGAAGCATCCTGTGTAGAAGAGAAGTTATACTGTACTTTTTAAAATGCGTAAATCCTATTTACCATAGTTTGCAGTATCCCTGTGTGACCTTAAACAAGCTGCTTTACCCTACTTGGGCTCCATGTCCTCATCTGTAAAATGGGAGGGTGGGAATGATCGGTTTACCACCTGTGGATGGCCTGGCACAGCTGAACTGAGATTTCGATGCCCCTTGGCCCTCAGGGCAGCAGATGGAGCTGGGGTGGAGGCCATAGGTCTGTCACCACCAGCCAGGAGCAGCCATTTGTGTCCTCTAGTGAGCTGTGTAAATACAACCACAGATCACCCTTCTATTCGGAACATTGATTCACTCTTAAATCCAAGAAGTGAAAGCTAAGTGGAAAAGGAAGGGGAACCACTCATCCTTCCCACTCAGTATTGAAGAGCCATGTTATGAAAGTGAATGGAAAGGAAGTACATCCAATTTTATTAATTTCTCTCTAATGGTGGCCTTATGGGTAATTTTGGATTTTGTTATGTATAGTTTTTCTGTATCTTTCAGATTTATTCTTAAGATGTGTCAAATTTCAAATAAGGTTATTGAAAACAATGAAATCCTCACTTGTAGCCATCTTTATATCTCCACACTCCAAGGGTGTTCTGTCCAACAAGGTTGAGAACCCAACAAAAATAAAACCCCAAATATAGGCGAATTGAGATTTCTCATTTTGTGAATATTCTGGCACATTTTCATCCCAGGGCTTCTTGCCTGGTGCTTGCTTTGAAGGCTGGTTTAAGTGTGAGAAATGACCTTTGAACAGCACGCCTTGTCCTCTGTAGAGCGAGTTAAGCTTTCTTCTCGCTGGGGGTAGTTTATCCCAAAAGGCTTCTCCCCATCTTCCTCTCTAAATGCTTTCTTCCTTCTCCTTTCCCTTTCTTATGATGGCTGGAATCACTGAATGATTCTTTTCTTTCTTTTTCCTGCTTGATCCTCTGTGTATATAGTTAGATTTCCCTTGTGCCCGCTTAGCTAAGTGAGGGAGATTCTGTTTTTAACTTGTCCTGCATGTGCCAGTCCCTCTAGTTCTTAGTCATTATTGTTTGTCCTCTCCCAGGTCCCTTCTGCTTATTAACATCTTTCTTTTAATGAGATACCTAGAACTTTCTAACTTATTAGTTTGGACCAGATTTAGAAAAAAAAAAAAAAAGAAAGAAAGAAAAGTGGGTGCTTTTTCGTTGCCTTTTCTTTCTTTTTATTTAAAATTTTTCAAAATTTGCAAACACTCTACCCGCCAAGCAGCAACTGCCCCTTACCCCCTCCTCCCATTCCTTGGTAACCTCTAATCTACTTACTATCTCAATGAATTTACTATTTCTAGGTAGTTCATGTAAGTGAAATCAGACAGAATTTGTCTTTATGTGCCTTGCTTATCTCACTCAGCATGATGTTTTCAAGGGTCATCCGTGTTGCAGCATGTCTTGGAACTTCTTTCCTTCTTATGGCTGAATAATATTACATTGTTGTGTTTGTACCACATTTTGTTTATCCATTCATCTGTCCATGGACACGTAGTTTGTTTCCACCTTTTGGTTATTATGAATAATGCTGCTATAGAAATTGGTGTACAAGTATCTGTTTGAGTCACTCTTTTCAGTTTCTTTGGATATATACCTAGGAGTAGAATTGCTGACTCACATGGTAATTCTATATTTAACTTTTTGAGGACTTCCCAAATTGTCTTCTACAGTGGCTGCATCATTGTACATTGCCACTAGCAATGCATAAAGTTTCCAATTTCTCTATGTCTTTGCCAGCACTTATTTATTGTAGCCATCCTACTGGTGTAAAGTGTTGTCTCGTTGTAGTTTGGGCACTTACTTTTTTTTTTTTTTAAAGAGAAGTTGTAGGTGTACAGAAAAATGCAGAAAACACAGTTTTCCCATATACCAATCCCCACATGTTGTTTTCCCTGTTATGAACACTGTACTTGTGTGGTGCCTTTGTTACAATTGATTAAACAAAATTATTATAAATAGACTATTAATTATAACCCATACTTTACATTAGGGTTCACTTTTTGTTTTGTACAGTCTTCTGGTTTTGTTTTGTTTTGTTTTTAATTTTTATTCTAGTAAAATTTGTGGAATCTAAAAATTCCCCCTTTTAACCACATTCAAATATATAATTCAAATATATAATTCATCAATGGCGTTGATGGTAACACAACATTGTTACCATCAATGTTCATTGTTGTTAATTACATTCACAATGTTGTGTTACCATCAACGCCATCCAAAGCTTTTCCAACAGCCCAAACAACTTAATACTAATTAAGCATTAACCCTGCCTTTCCTGTCCCCACCCTGGCCCTTGATAACCTGTATTCTAGTTTCTGATTCTATAAATTTGCTTATTCTAATTTTTTCACATCAGTGAGATCATACAGGGCACTTACTTTTGGTAAGAGAAATCGACAGGGGTAATATTAAAAGGTTTAGCATCTGTAAACAACAACCGGTATGAGCATGTTTTTTTTTTTTTTAATCCACATGCCCATTTCACTTCAAATCAAAACTTAGAAAATCTCATCTTCCATACATAATTCACAAGCCTAATAACCAGGCATGAACTAAACAGAGCAGAAAGTCTGCCTTGGAGGTTGTTGAGAATGGGTGTTCAGGGTCAAGACTTGAGGTATGACATAAAAAGATGGTCATTCACCATTAAATATTATATTGGGCAGTTTTATGACACGTAGAAATGGCGTTTTCATGCAGCTCAAAGGCATGATGTTGAAGAGGAACAATCAAAGAGGAATGATTTGTGTTTGTCAACCAACTAACATTTATGGAAATATCCATGGGGAATACTGAAGTAATCAGATGGCATGGACTTGCCCCTCAAGGAATTTAATTTATTGGTGAGAAATTTGGAATTAGAATGGCTTATCCTAGCCTCTTCTCCCCCCACCCTCCAGCCCCGGGAGACAGCTATGGATAGGAGTAATCAAGTGAAGGTTGGCTATGGCATGGATACTCCCAGGTGGAGGGTGCACTGATAGTTCAGTAATATTTCTTGAGTACTTTCTTAGATGAGTCCATCATTTGTTCAACAAGTATTTATTGAATGCCAGAATTCTGAGTGCACTGCTGGGTTCTAGGTGGGAATGCAGCAGCCAGTGAGACAGGCCCAGGCCCGTCTTCATGGACTTTGTGCTCTATCACTGTGGGGATTTTGAGAAATAAAATGATGTATCAGATGGAGGGGGGAGCCTGGTGCCCAGGAGCTCACTTAGAGATGACTATCTATGCGCTTTCCCTCTGTGATGATCAGAGAAGTAGTCTGCTGTTGGCTAGAAGACTGGATACCTGTGCATTCTTGTTTGAAAAGCTCATCAGACCTTCTCAAGTTCTTCACTGAAGAGTTTTATACCAGAATCTTCAATGGCAGGCTTTCATAAAATAGGTAATCAGTTAGTCTATCATTAATAAAATAATGAAAGTGTGTCCCATCTTGTGTCAGATAGAATGGCTTCTAATATTGATGCATGATCTGTGCCTTTGTGGAGGGGTCTACTCTTATGAAAAATAGTAAAACCCAGTTAATCCTAGCGACAGTTTGATCAATTTTAGGAGGGTAGAAGATTGTACTGTGAGAGTAAGGATTTTCCCCCTTACCAAAAAAATGGATATCAGATATAGAATGAGAAACAAGGTTAGTGATTTTAACAGTTCTGATATATGTATTTTTTTAAAGATAAGATTAAAAAATAAACCTGATTTTTAAAGCCCCTTGGAATTTTAACTATCTTGCCTGTATTCTAAAAACTTCTTGAATTCATTGGGATTCCCATCCTAAAGTTTGTAAAACCTCACAGTGTCCAGATATCTCAGAGCTGTCACAAAGTTCTCAGAAAATTGTCAAAACAATATACTGTAGTTGACTTAAGTAGTAAATGCATGCATTGGAGCTCTTTTTAGGGGTAGCAGAGTTCTCTGTTGGGGGAAATAAAAAATCGGGCTGTAATGAGGTGTTACCATGTCAAAAAGGCTGCATAGAAATCTGTGGCTTTAGGTGTTCCAAGAAGTTCAAAGAAATTAATAACTTTTCATCTGAAAGATTTTTGCTTTGGGATATTTTGGCTATTTTTCACTGGTTTCAA
>PVKH010021755.1:0-14264 GCA_004027955.1 Chaetophractus vellerosus | reverse complement strand
TTAGAGGAGAAGCAAATTGCCAGCGGGGAGAGCTCAGTGAACGAAGGACGAGGCGAGTTGCCTGAGGCCCTTGGCAGCAGCTTGGAGAGCAAGGGGCCGCAGACAGAGCAGGGAGGCGAGGCCGGCCTGCTGTGGCTGCAGAGGCAGGACAGGGAAGTGGACAGGTGCGTGCAGCGCTCAGTGCTGAGGCCGGGAGGGGACCGACGGGCCCTGCGGTTGCCTGGCAACAGCCCAGTTGTCACCAAGGCTCAGGGCCACAGGCAAGTGTAGTGGCCATGGAAGGGTGGGTCCCACACCCGCCTGTCAACTCACCACCACGTCACCGAATAAAAGACCTCGGGCACGAGCTTCAAGGCCAGTGAGGGCTGGCGGGACGCGGACAAATGGTTGAACTCCATGAGGAAGCCGTTTTGAATCCCAGGGGTCGCCTCTTAATGACACAGAAGGCATTAAAACGCAGCCTTCCCTGCACAGCCCAATTTTCCTCAGACATGCAGACATCCCAAGGAACTCTGCAGAGCGGGCCTGGGGCTCTCTAGGGGCAAACGTGGAGAGCGGTAGTGGGGCGGAGACTCGCCGCCTCACCTGGGAAATGGGCTTCCATCTTCCCGCCAGCTGGGGGGAGTCCTGGCCTGCGGAGCCCACTTCTCATCTCTGGCCTCCACATACCTTTCTCCACCTCGGCCTCCTTCTCGGGGGCGGAGCCGCTCCCCCAGCAGATGTGTCTCTCAGGCCCGCGGGGGAAGGACGCCTGAGAGACCCCTGCCCTTGCCCCCGGCCCCTCGCTCAGCCACACAGTAACACCTGGGAGCCTGCAAACCTCGGGCAGCAAGGACAGATGCACAAGCCAAGACCAGAGTCCAGACCAGAGCAGTGGACAGGTGACCGGCTCCCGGTTACCTCAGCCGAGCCCCTGGCCGGGCCCGAGCAGCAGACCCAGGGACGGGCCAGGACGAGCGCCGTCCTCACAGGGCACAGGCAGGGGCCGGGCCGGGTGGGGGAGGAAGCGGGAGGCTCGCTGTTGGCCTGGGAAGATTTAGTAGGAGTCAGAACGCTCCGGGCCATAGCCGGATTACCTTGCTGATCTTAAAAGCACCTGGAGTGGCCGTTTCCTCTGGAAAAATGTGTTAAGAATTTTCTTCCAGAAAGGGAAGTCGGTCAGACTGTCAAACAAAGAGCTCAATTCCCCATATTTTGTTTTCTGATATGCAAACGTGTAGTTTCAAGATCCATAGAACCGTGGGTCGAGGCCGCCTGCCCGGGCCCTGGGAGGTCAGGGCAGCTCGGACCAGAGGGCTGGGCCCGCTCTCAGGCGTGAGGGGCCGTGCATTTATGGTCGTTAGCTCACAAAGGACGGCCAGTGCCACCTTCGCCAGGGAGGCTGTGCTGTGGTGTCGGAGCACGTTAACACAGCAAACGTCTTGGCGGTGTTTCCGGAGGTCGGGGGCTGGTGAGTCCACCTGTGAAGGGCGGGCGTGGAGAGGAGTCCTGGAATACGCTGGGGCCCCTCGGGCTCTGTCCTTGATTGGAGAGTTTAGTGGGACGCCCTCATCCTTCAGAGGCCACCAGGCCTCAAGGGTCAAACGAAGGGACACAGACAGATTGTTATTGCTCAATTTTTTTTAAAACTTCAATATTCCTGGACTGAAACCGTGCTTTGATCAATTTTAACATACTCAAATAACTCAACGTCATTTATTTTGGTTTCAAATTGTTTCTGAATAGGAAAAAACAAATTAATCAGCATTTTCCTCAACAGTGAGTGTTCCCAAGGCTAGGAAACGACACAAATGAGAAATGGCTTGCAATGTACACTCAAGGTCACATCCCTGAAGAAGCCTCACTGGGAAACCACTGCGTAGCCGGGCAGTCCCGAGAGCAGCTCCTCTTTTCCTCAGGCTTCCTGAGGTTGCCAGCCCTCAACAGCCACCCCCTAAGCTGGGACGGTTGGTGCCAAGCATTTGAAAGCAGCCAAACGCCCCCTTGGGCTTGTGACGGGGAAGCGCTGGCTTCTGCTGGGCCCTGAGGCCCCCAAAATGGCAGAGGTGGGCGTGACGGAGGCCTGGTGGCCATTGTGCACAGTGGGTTCTCCCCGTGGCAGCTCCGCAGAGTGAGTGCCCTGGGTCTGAGCATGGGGGCGCCTGGCGTGGGCCGACCCGACCCGAATGGGGTCCCCACTGCTTGGCGTCGTGGTGCTCTCGCCTCCAGGCCCTGCAAAGCAGTCAATGTCACCCCCGTGGACGTCCATACAGGCCGCTCCACCTGCACCTGGGGGAAACCTGACTCCTCCAGAGCATCCTCCTCCACCTGGATCCCCCATGCTCGCCTCCAGCCCCAGCTCCGCTGCTGGGACCCCTTGGGAGGCGCGGGCCGGCCCGGAATGGCATCTGCACGTGGCATGTCTTCTCTCTCCTGCCAGCCTGGCCATGCCTCGGGTGGAGTCTTGTGCTGGCCCTGTCTCCCTTGGAGAGCTCACCTATAAAACAGGGCCAGCTCCACCTCTCTTGCAGGTGGGAGGTTGCCTATCAGCTAGTAAGCGCTCACTTAGTGCTAAGAAACATGCCGTGAATGCACTGCAGGCTCTGAGCAGGTATGAACAAATGAGGCCAGCAGCGCGGGCGGGAGAGCTAGCGCTCCCTGCCGCACGTGCTCACCTCCCTGAGAGGGGGGGTGGCTCCTCGGGCAGGTTACCTGACGCAGGTACTAACTTCCCGATGTAAATGCAAACGGGGAGTTCTCTGAAAGGCGGTAACAGCCATCTACCGTTCGCAGAGTGTGCACAGAGCTCTGTTCCAGCCCCCAGGAACCATGACAGTGGAGGAGGAGAGTCTGGCTCTCCAAATGCAGGTCGGCAGTGGCCTCAGTGCCTGTGGACTCATGCTGCTTCTTTAAGAAGGGCCACCTTCGTCCCAAGTCTGCTGAGGTGGTCATTTCCTGCGGTCATGGCTTGGCGTGGCGACTTCCCACTCGTTCCTCAGCTAGCCCACCCTACAGAAGATGGGGTAAATTCAGGGCCACCCTGTCACCGACGACAGCACAGGCACAGACACTCTTCCAGGCTTACCGAGGGCACCTCCACGGCTTCTCTGCCAAAACAGAACCTCCAGGAGTGGCAGAGGGCACAACAACGAGGTGGAGGGAGCCGGCTGGCACTCTGGAGCCTGCACAGCCCTGGGAAGGGAAGTGCCAGGCTGTGCCCACGGAAGATGCCGGAATCCCTGCTCAAGGCGTCACTCACGGGTCCAGCACACCTCCAATCCCCTCCTCTCTGGCAGAATCGGCATGAGCAGTCATTTTTGGGGAATCACATATGCACATTACAGCGTGCACGTGTCCTTTCCCAAATCGTCCATAGATATGTTCAAGGACGGCAACAATAGCCCTGAGTTTAGAAGCAGAAGCAGCTGCTTTTAGTTGAAAGGTGAGCAAGTCAAGATCCAGAGATAATGGATAAGACCTTGCAGTCATCATCTGCAAACTGTGTAACAAGCTGGGTAGCTGAGGAAAGTCCCCGAATGTTCTCTTACATCCTTTGACTAACTCACCCACTGCTGCTCTCTAAGGGGGAACCACCCTTAGCTCACGTGCCCATATCTAATGCATTGAAACCTCCAGCTATCCTAGAGTAATTTCCTCTACCGACACGGACCCCACGAATAAGTAAAGTGGTGCTGACATCAGTGTTTATAAGGGCATTCAGCCATGTCCTTTAAAGCCTAGATCCAGAAATCCACCTTTTCTTTCAGGCTCTCTTTAATCAAGCTCTGTCAATAAGCAAATGGGATGCAAATGTTCTGTGCAGTTTAAAGAACTCAGTTGAACCCACTTAACACAAAACACTACCCTGCAAGCAAAGGAAGAGGAGGGAAGTCAGTAGAAGAGAAGAGAGCTTCAGCCAAACCCGAAATGGAGGAAGGCCTTTTTGAAAGTACTGAGAGAAAATGCAAAATGGCTAAAAAACGTTTCCAGCATCCTAATATGAGCCACTTCAAGGAAATCTGGTATATAGACGCCCATTCACATTTAGTAAACAAACAAAGGAAGCCATGGTGACACCATGGAAAAGTTTTATGATTTATAAAACTTAAGTGAAAAGCTTCTTGGGAAACTGAGCTCCTTTAAAATGAATTTTAATTCTCCCACTTTATATAGTTTTCTCAAGGAAAAATCTATTTCTCAAAGCAAAGAAGACCTGTATCTGGCCCTCAGGACAACATGAACAATGTTAATGAGGTATTTCAGTGCTGCTCAGTCAGGATAAGCGAGGCAACAATCACCCCCTAAATCTCAGTGGCTCCCCACAGCAACGGGCTCCTTTCTGCTCACGCGGCGCAGGACGGCGGGGCCTTGCTCCAGTGGGGACTCGGGCTGACGGGGGCTCTGCCATCTTGTCTCTCTGCCGTTTGGAACACTTGGGGCAGTGGAGGAGAGCAGACGGGAGCACTGGCGCTGGTTCTTCTCTGCAGCCTGGAAGCGCACTGGCCGAAACCTAACTCCGGGGTTTCTGGGGAGTGGTAGGAGCAGGCTTGACATGGGGTGGGCCCGAGTCTGCCTCGGGAGCCAAAGCAGTTTTTTTTTAGTAAATGGTTGTCCACAGGAACAGTGAACAATAGAGGTTCACTTGAGAAACTCTTTGATAATTCCAACACACCCATCTCTGCCAAATGCTAGGATTAGATTCCTGAAAGTTGTGGAATTATGGTTGGGATTTTCAAGTATTATGAGGGAAAAACTGTGCGGGGAGCAAGATGAACAAACCAGTGAAACGATTTAACTTTTTAAGAAATGCTCACTAAAATCAACAATAAGGAGGAAACACTGAAGTGAAATGAGCATAAGGACATTGATGCGTCCTAAATTGGTACAAAGGGGTCATGTGCGTTAACCTACATCCATGTTTTATAAAAGACGACGCTGAATCAAGGTGGCAGTGCAAGAGGGAGAAGGTGGTTGTTATGGCCGGGAAATGCCACCCTCTGTGTCCTCTCCTCCTCCCAGCCATGGACGACCGCATGCTCAGGAAAGTTCAACGGGCCGTTCCCACGAAGGTTCCATTGGGCGTCTATGGCGTCCAGAGGTTTTTCATGCTGAAATGTGCTTATGTGTCACCCCTTGATGGCCCAAGGCTATTGTGAAGGTCCTTTGCTGCACTCCGGAGAAAAAGCCAAGATGCTCGCACATAAAGTCCTCTTCGCATCTCAGACGACGCTCACGCATTTATGCCAAGTCAGGTCTGCAGGGCTGCCTCGACAAAACGCTCCCCCCCTTTACCTGCGTGCTCAGTAGCATCTGCACCTCTTCTGGCAATGGGAGGTCATTTGAAATCTCCTTCAGTGAGAAGATTTTCTGGCTGCTGGGAATCTGTGCTGAAAACCAAAGCCCTGCGACCCAACACATGACCTTCCAGTGCCACACTGCCACTGCCCCCCCACAGCCCCTCCTCCCACGCTCAGCTCACAGGACCCACCCGGCATCACCTGTTGCACCTAGTGGACATGGCACAAAGATGGCGGCTTGCGGCGACGTGCACACCCAGGGACTGCATTCTCAAATCTGGGCAAGGTGAAGCCAAGTCTCGGTTGGAGGAGGGCTTACCTCATACATACGTGCTCAACTTTAAAGTGCCAGCATCCATATGGCCTCTTCTGGAAAGAAATTTGAATTACCCCTCGGACCTTGTACTCATAGACTAGAAAACCATAAAAAATTTTTTTAACAAGCTAAAAGCACGTGGAAACAAACCACTTTCCCCCCCAGTGCAGTCCAGCTTGAGTTTTGAATGTCTTAATTGTTGAGTTTGAAGACCTAATTAGCACTAAGTAGATCTGTGTCCTTGGATATTTATGGGGGTTCAGGGGCAGCTAGAGACTCAGATCCCAGAAGAGGGTCTTGGCAGGTAGTAAAACAAGGAGCCGTTCTGTTCATTTTTTTGTTGTTGTTACATATCCCCCCCTTTCTGCTTGCTCTTGCTGTGTTCATTTTTGCGTTCTTCTGTGTCTGCTTTATCTCCCCCC
Source organism: Chaetophractus vellerosus (assembly GCA_004027955.1). Taxonomy (NCBI): domain Eukaryota; kingdom Metazoa; phylum Chordata; class Mammalia; order Cingulata; family Chlamyphoridae; genus Chaetophractus; species Chaetophractus vellerosus. Next base: position 8,250 of record PVKH010021755.1, on the reverse strand, counting down.
CTTGCGGCAACGCGCCGAGTCAGCTCACTGCGCAGGCGGCCTGCCCCGCTCGCGGGAGGCTCTGCTTTGCTCGTGGGCAGCTCTGCTCTGCTCGTGGGCAACTTGCCTTGCCCGTGGCAGCTTTTTGCCCTGCCCACGGAGGCTCTGCCCCACCCACGGCAGCTTGCCCTCTCAAGGTGGTCTGCCCGCTCGGAGAGGCCCCCGGGAACCGAACCCGGGGCCTCCCATGTGGTGAACCGGTGCCTTATCCACTGGGCTACAGCTGGCCCCCTCTGTTCATTTTTAGAATAAAGCTCATGACGTATTTTACGTCTCCACGTAAAAGTCATTCATAACATGATTTTAAGCCAAAATGACAAATACACTTTTATTTTTATTTTTTTGCTACATATCCCTCCCCTTCCTGCTTGCTCTTGCTGTGTGTTCATTTTTTGTGTTCTTCTATGTCTGCTTTGTCTCCCCCCGCTGCAGCGACGTGCCGAGTCAGCTCACTGCGCCGGTGGCTTGCCCCGCTTGTGGGCGACTCTGCTTCTGTTCCCGGGTGGCTTTGCTCCATTAGCAGGCAGCTTTGCTCCATTTGCCGGTGGCTCACCCTGCCCGTGGCGGCTTTTTGCCCTGCCCATGGCGGCTTGCCTTCTCAAGGCGGTCTGCCCGCTTGGAGAGGTCCCCGGTAACCGAACCCAGGGCCTCCCATGTGGTGTACCGGCTCCCTCCAAAATGACAAATATACTTTTAAAATGTAAAAAACACTTTGGTCTCCTTTAGGACGTGATCCTAAAATGTTCCAATAATATCCCCCTTCCTTCCCCAGAGCTGTCCTGGGCATTTAAAATATGGTTTGCTGGATTCCCGGAGATCTTGATGGTGCATTCTTACCATCATTCTTTTTTTTTTTTTAAAGATTTATTTATTTTATTACATATCTCCCCTTCCCCCCCATTGCGGCGACGCGCCGAGACTTGGTCACTGCGCAGGCGCGACTTTCCCCACTTGTGGGCGGCTTCTGCTTCCATTCACGGCCGGCTCTTGCTTCAGTCCGTGGGTGACCTGCCCTGTCCGTGGCAGCTTTTTGCCCTGCCCACGGCAGCTCTGGCCCACCCATGGCGGCTTGCCATTCTCAAGGCAGTCTGCCCGCTAGGAGAGGTCCCCAGGAATCGAACCCGGGGCCTCCCATGTGGTATGCCGACGCCCTATCCACTGGGCTATCCAGCCGGCCCCACCATCATTCTTAATATTACCAAACAGAGCCACACCTGCTCAGCTAACAGGCACCAAGTACCCTCAAGACACAGGCAAAATAAAGGGTCCAGGCCTAGACCTCCTGTGGGGTGCCATGGGCCGACATGGTACACAGTGAGGGCCTGAGGGGCAGTAAAGGCAGATCTCTCCACCATGTACTGTCCTTGGTCAAATGCAGTCAGCAACGCTGTGGAAGGCCAGGTTTCCACTTTCCTCCACTTTGACTGGACTGAGTGAGTGGGCAGGGGTCAGGGCTTCTGCAACGCACTGGGCTGGGCCCTGGAAGGGAGGTGGCCCCCACACCCCACGTCCACCACTCCAGTGCAGGAATAACCACCCCCCTGTAAAGACCAGGTGACACAGCTTCTCTGCCACTGCCACCATCTGGGAGGGCTGTGCGGGCTCAGACAAGCAGGAGAAGGTTCTGGTGAGCCAGGGAACCAAGCCTGACCCCAAATGGCCCCGAGCTTCTCAGGGAATTGCGCCTTCACGCCGCTTCCCATACTGCCAATGGTTTCTTCCACACGGAGGAGTCACAACCGATAAAAGCCCTGGCCTTCCCCTGCCTGACTGGTGTGCTCAGCTCAGCACCCCGTGTCTTCTTCTAGGAGCGAGCTTTCTGCGGGCAGTCCCCCGTCCCACTCCGGGGAGGCCTTCGCCCAGCCCTGCAGGGGCTGGGCAGTAAGTCCACTTGATGGAGACGGTGATCAGCCATGCCCTTCCACTTAGCCTCCATCAGTAATAAAGGTGATATTTACATCTGCCCCACCTGTGCCTTACCTCTCAGCATGCAGGCAGGAGCCCTGCCCGGTGGAATGTGCCAGGTGAGCACAGCCCTGGAACCTGTGAATCAGTTGTCCCGCTGCTCAGGGCCTTCTCCTGAGCCTAAACCTAAAGACAGAACAGAGGAGGCACTCAGCAATGAGAATAGCTGGGGCCTTCCTTCTGGAAGTTGCTCTAGGACCAAAGCTACTTTGCGATGGGGACATATTCAAGGCCTGGAAAACTACACCTCCCATCTCACCTTTGCACTTTTTATCTGCGTGACACTGTGTGGCAGCTTTAAGCTTCTGTGGACCTCGGGAAATCTTGTTCTTAAAGCTAATCCATTCCTGTGCGTGGGACCTTTTGATTAAATCACTTCAGCGAAGGGCCTTTGATTAGATCGCTTGACCCAGGGTTGGATTACTCTTACTGGAGTCCTTTATAAATGGAGCAACAAAAAGCCGCAGGTAGAGAGGAAAAACCTGCAGAGCCAGGGAGGGACCCAGAAGCTGAGAGAGAAGGCCCTGGGAGCCAGAAGCTGAGCTCAGCAAGGACCAGAGAAGAGGGGAGAGACATGTGCTGCCGCCATGCACCTGATCGCCCGCAGCTGGGCTGGGGAAGGCCCTGATGGTGCCTTGACTTGGACACTTTCATGGCCTCAGAACCAGAAGCTTTTAACCTAGTAAGTCCTCATTGTAAAAGCCAACTCATTTCTGGTATATTGCTGCCAGTACCATTCAGCAAACGAAAACACCTTCCCTCATCCCATGCCCACACTGGACGTCACTTCTCTCAGGGGGAAATGAGGCCTGCCTGAGCCGTCCCTTGGCCTCAAGGTCCCCATGGTAAACGTGAAGACTCAGTTGCCCTCTCGGGCTGAGGGCACAGTGGACATCTGGTAAACCTGCCGTGAAGACTTGGTTTATGGGTGCAGCTACTACACTCTTCCAGAAATGGTAGCACTGTGACGACTCCCAGTGCCTTGTTGGGTAAAGGGCTGGGTTGAGTGGAAAGATTTCTGAAGGGACAGGAAGGCCAGAAGGAATTCGGATGAACACGGGCAAAGGTCGGTGGCACTTAATGCCATGGGTCAGGTCAGACTGAAAGCAGACGCCGGGGCGCAGGGCTCTCTGGCTTTGCTGGAACAACGCTTATCGGCCGTCATTACTGAAGGCTTGCAGATGCACAAGGAGAGAAAAGCCACAATTATGCACATCTTACAGCCGAGAAACCAGTGAAAACAGAACTCTGCTGGCTTTTCGTTCCTGGAAACCGCCTCCCTTTCCACAAGGCACAAAATCAGCACGTCCTCTCCGCAGCCCTGCCCGCACGCCCTTGGCACTGGGAACACGACTTCTTTAACTGGCCTTGTGTTCTAGAGGTGTCTTCCAGCCAGACCCTTAGAAAACGCTTTTGCTCAAATGCGGAATCGCTTGCCTGAGTGTCTTCAAAATCCCAATCCTTTAACCTCGGTTGGAATTACGGGGCCACGAGCGAAGAAGGACGGGCTTGGCTAGCTCGGCGTGCCTCTGCCTCTCTGGGTCTCCTGTCCCTTCTCCCTTCACTTCTGTTTTCTCTCTATTTTTCCTGTTTAATGTCAAGTAAGGCAGCTCGGCTCCTTGGAGACAAGCAGCTGCAGGGGAGAGCATGAACGGGTTTTAAATGAGCAGAGAATTCAGAAATTGAGCCAGGTGGTTCAAAGAACCTGTCTCCGGTAGGGCGTGACTGGGCTGGCTCCTCGTGTCCACGGATTCCCACGGCTCTCCATGATGCACAATTCACAAGGGGCATGTGCCTTCGGCAGAAGAAACATTCTGCCATCCCAGGCTGCACTGAAACAAGACTGGCCTCGAGACCCCACTTCTCCCCAGGGCACTTCAAGCACCGCACGAGGAAGCAGCAAAGCGGAAGACGGAGCTCCCAAGCCTTGGAAGCCTTGCTCGGGTGTCAGAGGAATGAGCACCGGGAAGCAAATAGTCCCTGAAGGAATGTCCACGATCTTCCTCCCGACAGCCTGATGCTCCTGACCAGAGGCTGTCCAGCCCTTGTGAACCCCTCGGCTCAAGGCCTCAGCATGGGACGGACCTCTCATTCAAAACCCACGTCTGCCCTCTCCCTGACTGCAGAGGACAAGCCTCTCCCCTTCCACAGCTGGCCGCCAAGCACCACGGGGGATGCCAAGGCCTGTCGTAAAATCCAGGGGCTCAGACTTTCCAGCCCTGACCACCTGGGACACGCAGACCTGGACAGAGTCTACGTGTCCCTCAGCCACCATCACCACTGACCGGCTCCTGGGCCGCCGGTACCATCCCCAGGCTTCCAAAGAGCTCCTCGGAAAGCATCATTTATTTCTGCTGAAAGAAGCTTTGTTCTCGGAGGACTTTTAAAAGGGAATTACCACTTCACAGTCCTCGAAGCAGACACGTTCTCAGCAAGTCCCTAATCAGGGAACAAAACGAACTCGTAAGTCACAAGTGAATTTTCTCCTTTCAAGAAGCAGTTTTCCTCATGAATTTAAGTGTTTTTACAGATCCCTGAGAGCTTGGTGGAGAGGCCAGTAAATGCAGGAAAGCAAGGCTGAAGTGTTAGCGGCTCCGGCTACCATGACCAGAGTCAAGGCAACGAAGCTCTTGAATGATAATAACATGAGTCAACACTGGCCCAAATTAAATTGACACATGCTTCCTGAAGGCTGTCCGGTCTGCAAGGCTGGGCACACTGGCATGGGGAGTGGCACCAGGGTTTTTCATCTGTGTTTGGGCTGGAGCACAAGAGAGGAAAAATAACACCCTAATCTGTTTCCCAGCCACCAGCTCATTCAAAGGCCTGAGGGATCCCAAAACTCCAGCGTAAGCTGGTCGCCACGGTGATGGCCCTCCACGCTTGCTGGGAAACAGAAATGGCCACCCTCTCTGGGGAGTTCACTCGACTCCCTCCCTCCCCGCTGCCCCTTCCCCTGCAAGCCTTGGAGCTGGGCATGTTGGGGTGGGGCTGGGGGCAGGGGTGGAGCAGGGTTTCAGTGGGGGTTTAGAAAACCCCATGACAACCCTAGCAGCACAGCCCCCACCTGAGGTACTGGCAAAGCACTGCAAGACGCCCAGGAGCCCCGGCAGGAGAGGCCGTGCACGGGTGTGCATGTGCTGGACACCCCTCTAAAGTGGGGTGCTCCTGGGCGCAAGGGGCGCTAACGGTAACAACAGGAAGCACCCAGATATGCCCCCCGCACCCCTCCCGGGAGGGCTCCCACGTCGGAGGCTGCCGACCTCGCCGAGGGGCCGCCGGGCCCAGGTCAGGCAAGGCCAGGCCCCCGCCCTGGAGGGGCACACGGTCTCAGCGGGGGAGCGCCTGGGAAGACCCGCGTCGGGAAGCCAATGGCCCCAGCACACCTGGGCCGCCTGTCGCCTCTCCGTGCTGCCGGCGTGATCCCCTGTGCAGGGCGCACGCCGGAGGGCAGCACGAGGCCATCAGCTATTTTAACATTTCCCTTTCGGCCTTTGTGACCGGACGTCTCCGCTTCTCTACACCGTTACACGCCCTCATTGCGTAGGCTGAAGACACAAGTTCCTACGCAGCTTCCAGAATGAACAACTGATGAGCCATTCAAAGGAAAAGGCAACCGCTAAGGGTGGGGGGCTGCGAAGAGCGAGCGCGGCGTTTGCAGCCGGAGGCCCCTCCCAGGGCCCATTCTCTCACTACCACCCCTCAGCCACAGACAGCTACGGGAGGCCGCGCCGAACCCATCTGCGAGCTCCCTCCTGAAGGGACAGACTCCCCATTAGGCTGGGGAGCGCGGCCTCCTCCTGCTGCTGCCTGCACCGAGCCCACCACACCCCGGCTGCTGCGCACCCGCCCACTGAGTCCCTGGCCCGCTGAGCAGCTCTGCAGATTCCCACGGCCTCCCAAGCTCAGTGAGGAGCCCCTCTCTTTTTTCAGGATGGCTGCCATTTGGCCCTAGGCTAGAAAACTGTAAGAAAAAGTAAGGTGGAACGGTAAGTGGAAAAGGCAACGAGTGGGCTGTCCACAAGTGCTTCGGAGGGACCCTGAAAGCTGGACTTTGCAGGCTGAGCCCCACGGAGGGCACGGAGAGCCAGGCATTAACTATCTAGAGGCTGGACAGCAGACAAGGAAACGGCACTGCCAGAGTCTGCTTATTTACAACTAGCAGAGGGCATGCCCAGTCATTCATAGGCACTGTCCCTTCACCTTGGACCTGAGGGGGCAGATATCAGGGCTGTTTCTGAGCTATCTAACACTCTATTCCATTCAGTTTTCTGTTCACCATCATTTTCATACTTCGTTTCTTTTCTTTTTCATGAACTACTTGGATATATCTGCTGTTTTAGTCTTCCCCATGTCCCTTAGAATAATTTTGTTGAATTAAAAATCATATTAAACATATGAATTGATTTGAGGAGAACAGGCATGTTCACAATAATATGTATTTCTATTCAGCTTCATTGTGAGCAGGGCTTATCATTTATAAAAATATTCTGTTAGATTCCCCAAGCTGAGAGATTTTTCTTCATAAAAGTCCTCCACATTTCCCATTAAGTGCATATCGGGTATTGTAAAACTTGTTTCTGTGAATGGCATCTGTATGATGGTGAAGTTCAGGTGTCAACCTGACCAGGTGATGGTGTCCAGTTTTTGGGTCAAGCAAGCACTGGCCCGATGGTTACAGTGAAGATATTTTGTGGATTTAAAGCATCAGTCAGTGGATTGCATCTACAGCTAATTGCATCTACAATCAAAATCTACAATGAGAGAAGTCTCATCCAATCAGCTGGAGGCCTTAAAAGGAGAAGAAATGGTTTCAGTAGTCAGAAGGAAGAACTCCCATCTCTCCTTCAGCCAGCCAGCTTTTCTCAGGGAATTCACTGGGGTTCCCAAATTGTGGCCTGCCTTACAGAATCCGGACTTGCCCATCCCCACTGTCACACGAGCCAATTCCTATATTAAATCTCACAATATTTACATAATTATATGTTGGTTCTGTTCCCCTGAAGAACCCTGACTAATACGACGTCTTTTTGTTTCATTATATGACCTAACTGGTTATATCCTGTTGCCAGCACTGCACGCTCAGCTGCACCCCAGGGCCCTGGGCAGAGCTGACTGGCCGGTGACAGTGAATGACCATGAATGTCCTTGAAGGTGGGAAGCCTCCACTGACACAGAAAATGCTTTGGGCCTGACACCTCTTTTGGAACACTTTATCATCTTTTCCTATGCTTCACTCTTCTCAATTTTGAAATTCTTAGGAGTGAGGGCAGTTTCGAACTACTGAGGCTGCCCTAATCCCCACTGCAGACTCTGCCTGTGCAGAGTCTTGATCTCACCCTCACAAAGGTTCAGCTGCCGCGGAACTCCCCAGAACGGCCATCTGGTCACCCTCACCCAGGCTGGCGGGAAGCAGACTGGTTGGTGTCCAGCAAGGAGAAAGTCAGTAGTTCACGAACCAAGGCAAATACAAAGCCTTTTTAAAAGCTCAGCCTTTTTTTTCTGTAGAAACACAGGGGTAATGCAGGCTCACCGGCCTGCATCCTCACGTTGTTTCATTCTTTTGCACAAGAGGAGCATTGGGTAACAAATTAGATGTGTAGCACCAGTAACATCGGAGCGAAGAGGGACCCTGCACGTGCAATTAAGGTAACCACAGCCGGAAACTCGCATTCTTGAAGCAAACGGGGTTCAGGAATGCAGAAATACTTCAAGGAGGCGTCTGGGCAGCGGGGTTTCCCTTGAAAGCTGGTGGCCAGGAGCCCCCCTGAGTTGCCCGTCCCACCCCTATTTGGCAGAGAAGGGCGTGGTCCACCTGGGCTGGTGCTGCACCGAGAACCGGGACCCCTCCTCTACCAAGGCGAGTCTGTCTCGTGTCCCTGATTCCATACAGTTTACTTCTCCAACACACAGCCTGCCACCCAGGGAGGCGTGAACAACTCTGTGCCGTCATTCCGCTTTTCCCCTGGAAAAAATACCAATCAGCAAGTTTAGAGGCCCCGTTCCCAGGGTGAGTTGGGAAACAGGGACAGTGAGCGGAGGAGAATTAAAGGCTTCCAGCTTCCCTTGAGCAAGGCCTTCACAAACATATTTCATTATTTTGTTTTTGGCGTTGAGATGTCCCAGAACATCCCTTACGGGCCCGCTTATCAAAGCGTTCCAAGACAAATGTGACTGCTCTGACTGTTATCTGACTTTTGGTCTAGTTTTCCTTCTGCCCTCCCCTGGCCTGGTGCGCTCAGACTC
>PVKH010021754.1:0-14258 GCA_004027955.1 Chaetophractus vellerosus | reverse complement strand
AAAAAAAAAAAAAACTTTCCTGCTTCTGAGTCACAGTTTAGGGTGTGCAATCAGCAAGGCTGCCCAGAAGGAAAAGGGAGAAGTAGTTAAATCCATTTCAACTTTTTACCTTCAACTCTGTCAGAAGTAGGTCATTTTCTGGTGTGGGCCTCAAAGGAGTGCCCACATAGAGACTCTGAGGGACTCCATCCTCTTAGGTTCTCTCACTGCCAACAGTAACCCTAGAAGCCCCGCCATACTGTCCTGCTTCAGAGGGGAGAACAGAGGCCCTGTGGAAGCAGATAGCTAGCTGTGTTTGGGCGGAGACAGCACCTGGGTTTCCCACCCTCTCCCCCAAGAACCTGAGATGCTCTGATGGGTCCCCAAATAGGCCTTTGTCATTACTGACAGCAGAGACAGCTATAGCTTTAAGGGGATGGGAGCGATTCATCAGCACTTCTCAGTGAGGTAAGGGACAATCAATGAAGTCTTCAGGGAGCAGGAAAAGGGGTTTATAGAATTTTGGAGCTTAAATAAGTCACTTAGACATCATCTACTCATGGCACAGACAAGGAAAAGCTCAGAGAGATTCAGTTAATGTTCCTTTTCAAAGCCACGATGCTGGTTAGTGGCAAAACCTGGGTTAGGGCTCAGTCTCCGATTTATTGCTTTCTCTAGGTTTTCCAGTCCTGGCTGATGGGAGGGGTGTCACCCTCTCATTCTCCAAAGCTCTGGACAGGGATATATTTCACATATCACCTGCCACATAACCTCCCCTCAACCCAGTTGTTTGCTGCATGCATGATGACTTCTTGATCTCTCCTACCTTCTCATTCTCTGACTCTGGCCCTCCTCTGTGGGCAGAACTTTGGGTTGTCACTGCCTCTAGACTGAGGCTGGTACCCTCTGCCCTCTGCCCATGAGTGCAGAGGAGGCCCCCTCTTGCAGAGCCAGCATGTTCAGGCTGGTCCCAGCCCTAATGAAAGGCAGGGCTTCTGCCACAGGCTCACTGCAGGAGAGAAACCACTTATGGTCCTGTAGAAGGGAGTTTCCTGGGTAGCATCCAGCACTTAGGGAAGGGCTGGGAGTTCCAAGTTACTCAAATAAGAGTTCGGGAGCAAGAAGCCAGCAGGAAAGTCAAGAAAGAAGCAATATGGGTAACTGGAGAAGCCCAATCCCCTGTCCTCTTCTAGAGTGCTGGGATATGCCTCCCCACTACCTTATTTCTTTCACTGTTTTTCCTCTCTGATTCATTAGGCTCTAAAGGGGAAAAATAAATTCCTAAAATGTGTGTGATTTGGGTTTTTTAATTAGAAAACTACCTAATAACCTTTTATAGGACTGATATGTATCTCTTTTGCCCCTGGAGACTCTGAACTCCATAGACCTTATATTAGGGCTCCTCTAAGAAAACTTGCTAAAGTGATTACACACATTTTAAGAACAGGGAAGCTTATACACTAGAGTATGGGGTAAGCCAAAAGGTTCTTTTGGAATAAGAAGCAGAAAGGGCCTAGCAATCATTTTATTGAACATCCATATTTCGCAGATGAGATGAGCCTCAAAAGGAGACATGGCTTTCCTAAGGTCAAGAGTGAGAGTGAGAGTGAGAGAACCAAGACTTTGTTCTGATCCTGGATGTTACTTGACAGTTGATGAAAAAAAGGTTGCAAGTGTCCATGGCTGCTACATTTCATCAGAGGGGAAGGGTATGAGATTCCTAGATTAGTTTTTTACCAGGTTGGAGGCCTCTAAAATTTAGCAGGAAATAAAAGAAACAGCCTCTGAATCATCCCTTCTTCATCTCTCCCTTCTCCCTTTTCCCCTTCTCTCTTTAACTTGTTCCCCCTTATTCCTGCGCTGCCCCCATCCTTCCCTGTTTTAGCAGCACTCAAGGTGAGGAAAACAACTTGGGGGCCTCCTGGTATCCTAGTAGCATTGCCCCTTTTGGCTGCAGCCTTTCTCCTCAGTCACCCGTCTCCCTGGGGTGGGAGTGGGGGTTCCAATTGTTTATTCTCATGCCACCCTCCTTCCCTGCCTTGCTGGGAACACCACTCTCTCATGTTCTTTCTGGTTTTTTATCTTCAAGCAAGTCGCAGTCCCTGACAAATGCCTTCAGCTTCTCTGAGTCCTCCTTCTTCCGGTCTTCAGCCAATGAGGATGAAGCCAAAGCGGAGACCATCCGGAGCTTGAGGAAGTCCTTTGCCAGCCTCTTTTCAGATTAGCTCTTCAGACACACGGGGGCACCCGGCCTGACCGGGAAAGGCATCTAAGACATTGACCAACAGTCAGCCACGCTTGGTGGTGATGTCCCACGACCTTGATGTGTATGGCCCCTTCTTCTGCTCTGTTGTGCTAAGTGATGTTGTGCAGCTAAGAAAGGACCATGTGACAGTCTCAGGGCAGGTGCCTAACTAACAGGAGGCACCTGACATCAGGGAGGAAAGAGCTGCTTTCCTGTAGTCATGAAAGCTTCTTTCTGAAGTCCTCGTTATCTGTGAGTTTAGTGGCCTTATTGTGACAGCGCCATCATGTCTTATACTTCCCTGTGAAACCAGAGTGACCTTAACTCCTGGTAGCTTAACCGAGCTCAAATGCAGTGCTAAGCATGCCCTCCTACCCCTTTAGTCAGAGCTACATGTTTGGGGAGTACATACTTACCCAAAAGTACTCATGGCTCTAAGTTTTAGGAACTTACCCACACCTGGATCCCTAGTCACACCTGTTTGACTGTTTAATACACACCTGCACAACATTTAAGATTCTTAGACTGCCGTAGTGGTGAAGCAATTTGGATCTGCTGATATTTGAGAGTACAAGAATCTGCAATTTCCCCATCTTTCCTTCCTCTAGAGAGTGGTTCTTATCTCTGTGCTGCAGGGAGGAGAATGCATGACCCTGTAACAGCAGTATGCCAACTTTTGTGTTCATCTCCAAATAAATGTTAAGACCTTTGGTGTAATAAAAGCAGTAGCATTAACCAGCATTTGATTCAGCTATGAGGTCTCCTCTAGGCCACTCTTGACTGAGAGAGAGTATGTGAGGAATGTGTGTGTGTTTGTGAGAGTAGGGATGTGAAAAGTGTATGAGGGTGAGGCTGTGTCAGTATGTAGATGAATGTGTTTATGTAGGAGTGTGATTGTAGGTGTATGTCTGTGTTTGCAAGTAGCTGAGTGTATGTCTCTCCTTTAGATGCCACTTATACTGGGCCTTCGGGTTCCTCCCTGGTGAATTTCTCTCCTACAGGATAGCTGTGTTTTCTTCAGCAACTCAGCATTTCTACTTATTGTAATGAATTCTAGCTTTCCTAATAAGTGCTCACTCCACTAGCAGCCAAGTTATACCTACTTTTCTGGTCCAGGTCAAGCACCGCTGCCAAAGCCCACACGGTGGTGCCAGGGGAACTGGACTGACCTGCTCTGATGAATGAGGGTCCCATAAGCCTGGGTCCCAGCATCCTGAAGATTCCTGCAATTGAGAGTGGGCTTGGCAGGCTTTCACTCTGGCTTCTTCATGACTCTCTGATACTCAAGGGTATGTTCCTAAAGACCACAAATGCTGGGAAGATAATACATCTGCACTGATAAAAAGAAATCAATATATTAATATTTTATGTAAATAATTCCCTACATATAATACCCGTCCTACTAACTCAAAATTCTCACTCAAATGCCACCATCTTGCTAACTCGCCTCACAAGCAGTAGATGCTGACAGGTCAGAGAGTGGATTTCTCTGTGCCAGAGTCTCCTTTCTAATTAACTCAGCCCATGTTTCCAGGGTTCAAGGATCTAGAACTGGACCTACTGCTCATACTTAAAAAACAGAAAGTAGAACCTCCCACTGAGTTACACCAGGTTGGTAGTGATCATCCTCCTACCACAACACACATAACCAGAGAACAAACCAATCAAACAAAAGGGCTGGGGATAACTAGGCTCAAGGTAATTGATCTTTATGGTTCCTTCAATCTCCAACCAAGAGTCTACCATTTGTAATCACTTCTATCCCCCTGCCTCTAAATATGTTTTAATAAAGTGAATTCATTTAGTCAAAAACCATTTGTTGAACACTTACTGTGAGCATAATAAGCATTGTGATGGATTAAAATATATATATACAAACACTTGCATATTATGTTCCAGGCACTTTTCTAAACACTTATATGTCAACTCATTTCTTTCTTACCACAGTCCTATGTGATAGATACAATTATTACTTTACAAATGAGGAAACAGAGCACATGAAGGTGCAATAACTTGCTCAACGTCACCCAGGTGGTAAGGGGTAGAACTGGGATTTGAAACCTAGCAGAGTACCTGCAGAATTCATGGCCCTAACTACTTTGCTCTACTACTTTCATTTAATCTAGCAGGGGCAAAAAGATATTTTTTTAGTAAAATTTTGCATAATGTGATAAGTCAACAAAATAAGAGATACATCCCAAAATTCTTCTTACCAAATCCATCCCCTTCATTTCTTTCTATTCCCTGACCCCAGGGAAAGAAGGGGTGAGAGAGGGTTAGAGGGCTTGCTACCACTGTTGACCCCTTGTCCTAAAGCCATGATTAACATACACAAGGTACCTTATTCTGATCAAATATAACTCTGGTTCTTAAAAAATTACTCATGAACTTCCACATGTGATGTCAACCCCAAACCCACAAGTTGCTTATTTAGAAAATGACTCAGCCTAGAACTGCTAGGGTGACAAAAAGGGGAGGCATTTACCATCATCATGCAGTACCCTAGTCCAAAGGACACATGGATTCTATCCAGCCCTTAGTAATGGGGTGGGATCAGGTGAAGGAATTCCATTCAGAAACAACCCTCCTGCTTCTCAATAAAGATGGCCCCAGGACAGAGATTAGGAAATTGGCTACTCACAACAATCAACAAATATCTGATGGTCTCCAAAAGATTGGTCACAGTCCACTGTAAATCTTCAATAGGGCAAGTGTGACCATTGTGTTACCATCTCTCCAGCTTTTGGGATTCCCTACCCACATCCTCACCCCCAGAATAATAGAGATAAAAGCCTCCTCCCTCCCTGCCCTCATAGACCTCACCATCTCCTTGGGATATAAAATTAATTCCATTTATCCATTCATTTGTTCACAACTCTTTATTGTGCATTTACTAAGCTCAATAAATTTTGTAAGAGGAATATAGAAATTAGTTAAGCGAGGATTCTGCCCTCATGAATTTTACAACCCATATGGGAGGCAGCATATATACAAATATAACATAAAAAAGAAAGTGGTAAGTGCCATAAGTCACTCAATAGACATGTAGTGTCAAAAAGTTAGACATCCATCAGCTTGGGGAAAATTTGAGTTTGATAAGTATGGCTGAAAATATGGGAAATGGAACTCAGTTTACACATTGCTAGTGGGAACATACTGATACAACCACTTTGGGGAGCAATTTGGCAATACCTGATGCACAAACCCTAAAACTCAGCAATTCTATGCCTACCTGTCCATCTAGAGAATCTCCTCCTCGTGTACACAAAGAACCAAGTAAAAGAATATTGGTTGCAGCACTGTTTGTGAAAAATGGAAACAACCAACAACTGTCTTCATGGGGGAATTAAAATATAAGTTGTGGTTTATTCATAAATTGGAATACTATATAGCAGTTAAAGAAATGAACTAAATAAAATGAGAAATTCCAATTAGTTCAGATAAGATATGGGACAATAATGAATAAGACTATCTAAGTGAGTGTAAAAGAGGCACCAAGTAGTGTTATTGGAGTTTGCACCCTTCCAGCTAAGGTGGTCAGAAAAGGCTGCACCTATGAGGTGAGATGTAATGTCAGGGTAGGAAGGGCATTCCAGCTGCAGGGAATGGCATGATTGCACAGAATTCAGAGTACCTGGATTTTACTGCTGGAAAGTTTCATCTAGTTCTATCACCTCATTTCACAGATGAGGAAATTGAGGCCCAGGCATCGTAAGGAGTTTACCACGGTCATCAAGGAAGTTAGTAAAGAAGCAAATCCTAAGTGCATCAATCAAAGGTGTCTAATGCACCCTTCAAAACACTGTCCTCTACAAGGTAAATGAAATGAGTTTAATTTCCAAGGGCACTACAGAGAGGAAGAGGCTTGTGTGAGCATTTCACAAAGTCCAGAAAAGGAATGGGAAGAGACAGCAGTGGGCAGTGGATCGAGCCTGGGCTATGAAATCAAATCTGCTTTTAAATCCTAGCTCTGCTAATTATTAGCTGATTAATTTTGATCATAAATCATTTAGCTTTTCTGAGTCTCAATTTTCTTATCTATAAAATGAGGACAAAATTCCCTTTCTGAGGAGGTTAAGAATTAAATGAAATAACTCATATAAAGTGTGTGTGTGTGTGTATGTGTGTACTATACATACAAGAAATCCTCTCTGTCTTAGAGAGAAAAGAGCAATATAAGCTCCAAACCCCCCCTTTTCCAGACTCTTCCTGAAGCAGCGGAATGAATGCCAATAATGACCTTTGTCTTCTGCTACCAGGAGGCACACAATTTTCAGCCCATCAAACACCTTTTCCAGCCTTTTAGTTTGAATTGGCTATATTGAGTGGAGGGTGGACACCTGGGAAGGGAGAAGGGCGCCCCTATGAGGATCAGGGAAGCAAATGCTGCTCCCTCAGGTTCCATCAGCAATGGACATACACTGACACACACAGAGCAAAAGCCACTACAGCTATAGAAATGACAACACAAGCCCCATGTGACTATAAGGGTTTAGTTTCTGAACACTCTTACCATCCAATCACTCCTACAGTAAGGCAGTCTCTTTCAAAGCAATTCCTTTGAGAAGCTAAACATCTATTCCAACAAGACTGCTGCTTGTGCTCAGAAAAGAATTGCCCTCAGATCTGTAGTACATTTTTAAAATTTCTTTAACTCTTGCAAGATCGGGAATTCTTTACCTGGGAATCCAGAGACTCCTATGCAAACTGTTGTATTGTGGATTTTTTCAGGACCTCAAAACAAAGAGATTAAGAATCATTGGTTTAGGGAGGAAATTTTTGACTTTTAGAAACAGTTAAAATTATTTTGGACTCAAATCTAATGATGTAGCTAAATGATAATATATAGGGCCCAAAACACAATGTGACTATAAAGTAGTGAAATAATTGTGTGAGCTTGTAAACAGGCTCTGAAGGAAATTAATCCCAGAAGAAGAATCTCAGATATGTTGAATAATTTCTCTTTGAAATAAATGTCTAGCCCCATCTAGGCTATTTTGCACTTTGATGAGTAAATTTGGTTGTTTGTTAAACAATTTTATTATTGTCTACTTCCCAATTTACAGGCTACTTCAGAATAATGTTTTCCTCCTCAAATAATCATAATCTCTTACATTTATTTAGTTTTTTTTACAGTTTATATAGCACTTTGAAGTTTATAGGCATTTTATAGCTTGCAACACACTGATTCATCTCGTCATTTTGTTTAACTCACAATAGCCCCATGAGGCTATCCATTATTATAGGTGACTTTCACGTGCCTGAGCTTTGGGCTCAGGTTGGAATAGTACTTTTCCTCCTACAGACTCCTTGGACTTCAAAGCCTGTTGATTGTGAACGCATGGAAAAATAATGCAATTGTTCATTCCTTCTGATTTACCCTTCTCTCTGTCAACACCCTTTTACTCTTTGCGAACATACTTCCTATCTTGCTTGGGTATCGATAGAGTGTACACACGTGTATCTCTTGTAGTCTATATTTTCAGGACTCTTTTCTTCTCTTGCTTCATGGTCCCTTATCCCCAGCCCGACACCTTTATCAGAGAGATAACCTGAGAGAGAGAGGGAGGAGGAACACAGTAAGCTGTTAAGGGCCCCCACCCCACGAGTAAATGAATGCTCCCCAGGGAACACCACCCCTCTGCCACCTCCATATCCACATACATTTTTTCTGATAAGAATTTCCACACTTCACGACTACTACTCTCAGATCAGTGCAGAAAACCAATGGCCACTGCAGTGGATCAGATTAAGTTCAGTGACTGCCTAGCAAAACCTAGTTGTTCTAGGTCCAGGTTTAGGCAAGGGAGGTTTTAGTTCTATCACATCTCAGGGGTTGTTGCTTCAGGGGATTATTGATGGGAATAATCAGGTTTGGAATTCTTGGATCCACTCTGGAGCTGATAATAATAGGGATTCGTAAGACTAGGCCTAGAAAAAGCCCAGTGATGGCTTTGAGTCAGACAAATCCGGTTTCAGTACTGGATCTACTACCTGCTTGCTATGTGACCTTGGGCAAATAACTAAACTTCTCTAAACCTGGGTCTTCTCATTAGTCTAGACTGTAGTAATAACAATCCCAACCCCATAGAAGATAATGCATGGAAAGTGCTGTGTGCAGGTACCTCACACATATAAGCAAGAACTTAATACGAGTTATGATCATCATTGCTTTTTGTCTCAGTTTGCCCTGGGGCTGCCAATGTAAAGTACCAGAAATGGATTGACTTTTATAATGGGGATTTTATTTAGGGTAAAAGCTTACAGTTCTGAGGCCGTGAAATGTCCAAATCAAAGCACCATCAGAGATGCTTTCTCACCAAAATCAGCTTCTGTTGATCCTGGTATCCTGTCACATAGCAAAGATGGCAGCTGATCTCTGCTGAGGTCCCTGCCTTCCCCTCTAGAATCTATCATCTCCCGGAGCTCAGATGTGGGCAACCAGGCATAGGGCCCGTCTCTTTCCAAGCCTCCTCTCTCAGTCTCAGTGCTCCGCTGTCTTTCCAAATTCAGCTGTGGGCCATCAGGCATATGGCGCGTCTCTTCAGCCTTGAGCTGCTCCTTGGGCCCAGACTCTTGGGAGCTTTAGGCTTAAGCTTTGACTGCTAGCGATCCTCAAGTCCTCTCTCACATGGCAGGATCAAAAATGGCAGAGCTCCTTTTCCTGTGTCTCTCTCTCTGTTTCTCTGTTTATATGAGACCCAGGAAAATGGCAGAGACTCACCCTGAATCACACCTCACTGGTGTAGCCTAATTAAAAGGCTCCCACACCCACATGAATGGATTAGTCCAAAAACATAATCTTTCTGGGATTCATAAAAGAACTTCAAACTGTCACACTTTTCAACCTGCCTCCTCTTAGTTGCAACTAAGCTGATATAAAAGTCACCATCCTTGCTTTTGTGTTCTTGCTGCACACAAATGCTCACTTTATCATTTTCAGCTATCCTTGGCTCCTTAAAAATTCCATTCCTTATCCTCATCACCCATCCAAATCCTATGTATCCTTCAAGGCCCTGCTGAAATATCACCTCCTCCATGAAGCACTTTATGGCCCACCTTGGTTGTCCCTTATGATTGTTCTATCTCCTCTAAACTCTTGCAACAAACTTACTTACTGCCTCTACTACTTACAAATCATAGATTTTGTGCAAGTTCCCATAATTTTATTAAAATTATATTTTATCTGTTTTGTTCATAATTTTGAACTATTATTTGTTATTTTTATTGTAATTTTTATACAACATAAAATCATCCATTTTAACCATTTTGAACTATTGTTATTGATTTTTATATTGAATTATATCCTTCAGTTTTTTTTCCTACCAAAACCTGTGTTTTTGACTATTCTGGACTCCACATTTTTCCTAACATTTTTTAATGTAGATTCTCAAATACAAAGAAAGTGAAATAACTGTACAGTGAGCAGCCTATACCCACCACCTGCATTCTACTATTAACATTTTATAATGCTTTCTTTATTCCATATTTACACATCCCTCTATGCATCCAACAACCCTTCTTCTTTTTTTGATGCATTCCATAGTAATTTGCAGGCATTCGCACACTTCATAAATCAAGCATACAAATCAGGGGCCGGGTGTAGCCCAATTGGTAGGGCACCGGTTTACCACATAGGAGACCCCGGGTTCGGTTCCCAGGGCCTCCTCAAGCGGGCAGACTGCCTTGAGAAGGCAAGCCGCCGCGGGCAGGGCAAGCCCCTGCGAGCAGGGCAAGCCGCTGCGAGCAGGCAGTCCACCATGTGGTGGGCTGACTCGGCAGGTCACCGCAGCAGAGGGAGACAAGTAGACACAGAAGAACGCAAAAATGAACACAGCAAGAACAAGCAGAAAGGGGGGGATATGTAATAAATAAAAAAATAAATTAAAAAAAAGCATACAAATCAGTTTCATATGGTAAGGACTTTGAGGTTGATCTAATTCATCCCTTGACTTTATAGATAAAGAAACTAAAGCCCTAAGATATTAAGCAGTTAGTCCAACTTGTTAATCAATAAATCAACAAATATATACTGCTCAACTGCTATGTGCCTGTTATTCTTCTAAGTCCTGGGAACCTAGCAATGAACAGAACAGATAAAGGCTTTTCCATAATGGAACTTATAGCTTAATGGGAGAGCTAGATACTGAACAGACTGTTACAAAGAATTAAATAATAAAGTACATGGGGATCCAACTAAGTCTGGTGGTATAATGGTTTGACAGTTTTATGTAATTATGAATTCCAAAAATATAAATTGAATCATGCTTGTAGACTGATCTCTTAATCCGGGCGTGGTTGAGCCCCACCCCTTGGTGGGTGTGGTCTCAAGTATAAAAGGCTAGACAAAAGACAGAGATTTGAGAAGCAGATTTGAGAAGCAGTTCTGATGTTGGAGAGGAGCGCTCCTGGAGAAGACAAGTGAGCCGTTCGCCCAATAGTCTACAGCTGGCCTTGTGGAGAGACACAAAAGCATAGAGAGCCTCATGGTCTACAGCTGAACTTGTGGAGGAAACAGAAGCTAAGCCCGGAGAGAAATGCAGCCCCGGGAACAGAGGAACCCAGAAGCCTGAACCCTGGAGACGTCGGCAGCTGTCTAGCTCCAACACGTGGACTTTGGTGAGGGAAGAAATTTATGCTTTGTGGCCTGGTAACTGTAAGCTTCTACCCCAAATAAATACCCTTTATAAAGACCAACCAATTATTGGTATATTGCAAAACACCCCTTTGGCTGACTAATACAGGTGGGTTAGAAAAGGGATTCTGAGAGGAGTTATGAAAAGATAAGAACATCCCCAAAGTTATTTCAGATCCTTACTGTTGCTGATCTCCAAAGGCTTAGAAGTATAATAATAACATCTTTATTTTCTGCATGAATAAGTGACTATAGTGTGTAATTATTACTATTATGGAAATAAGAGTGCGTTAGTTTGCCATGCTGCTATGACAAATACCATGCAGTGGGTTGGCTTAAACAATAAACATTTATTAGCCCATGGTTTCAGAAGCTGGAAGTCCAAAACACAGCTAGAAGTCATCAAGACCATGTTTTCTCCCCAAAGTATGTAATGTTCTGGTGCTGAATTGCTGCAGTCCTTGGAGTTCCTTGGCTTGCACACCTCTCATCTTGTGTCTGCTCTTCTGGTTTTTGCTGACTTCCAGCTTCTTGCTGTATGACCTTCTCTGACTCTGGCTTCTGGTCTTCTCTTTACAAGGCCTCCAGTTGGCCACACCATAACTAAAATAGTATCTTCAAAAGGTCTTTTTCAACTACGTTCACACCCACTTGATTGCAGATTAAGATTAAGAACATGTCTTTTGAGGGGCTGAGGGAATACATAACTCAATCTACCACAAAGATATCCCTCACAAACTCCTCCAGAAGAGGACAAATGCCTCTTGATTACTGAGAGGAAAAGTTTAAGGTGGAGTCCGTTTGGAAGAAAAGATTTTCCAGAAACATGGAGATGTCAGCCTGAGCCCATTAGTTAAAGCTGTAAACTAGAAAACAAAGGCCTTTCAGGAGCTTGGGGAGAAATGCTCAGATCAGACCACAGGAAGAATATGAATTCAGGCAAAAAGGGACCCTAGACTGAGTAGAAACTCAACTGAGGCAAGGACGAAAGAATTTCAGATACAAGGATTTCATTGAGAGTTGTCTACTAAGTTGGACTTTGGAACTTTTTTTTTTTCCAATGGTAAATCATTTTTATTTTATTCACACCAAGCACAAAAATAATTCTGGTTCTTCTCCCTAATGGACTAGGACAAGAGAAGAAATTTCAGCTTAGTTTCTCACTGGGCTACTTGTCCTTATATGGGAAATATTATTTTCCATCTTAATAAAATAATTTCATGTGACAGAATTCCTGAATTGGTAGAATATGTGGTTACTGATCCTTCTGGTGCTACTTTTATTTTAAGTCTTTGTTTCAGATTTACCTTTCTCTAAATCTTAAGATGAAACGATTTTTAGACTTATAATTTTCTAACAGGCTGGGTATGCTCCCCTTAGAAATTCCTAGAAGTTTCTGTCCTTTTGAATGATTTAAATGTTTCATTTTTTTCTTCAAAATTTGTTCTATTGAAATCTATTTTATAGTTCTAAGGTAAAGAAATGGATTCTTGACTGGTCTCAAGTCCAGGGAGTAAGTCAAAGTGATATCAAGGCTTTAGGTCTGATCTTTAGACTTTCAAAGCCAGAGTTTGGCCACTAAGCTAAGTGTGACTAAGCACATTCACACCAGGAGCTTTTTCCCTAAGTCTGCCATTTCAAAGGACATCATTATATCAGGATATACTGGCTTTCTTGTTTCCTTTTCTTTTTTATTTTACATTTGGTAAATCGACCATTTGTAGCTATCCCTAAAAACTTGCTGAATGAATGGGTGTCTTCGATAGGAAGTATTATGAGTAGTTTGTATTTTTTGTATTTTCACACTCCTCCTCCCTTGCCAAAGGATATTGCATCTCCACCCATTGCCAAATGATTTGCCTCCCTGTCCCACTGAATAGAAATGAGAGTATTTTAAAAAGTCTTGGCACCAAGGTATTACTACCAAGCACCAACTAGCAATACAACTGGAAAAAGACCTGGAATAAAAGGGGGGAAAGGTAGACAAATGAGTTTATATGGCTAAGAGACTTCAAAGTGAGTCAGGAGGTCATCCAGAAGTAAAGCGTATGCATGACTCAGCAGGATTGCATAGACTGCCAAAGTAGATACTACCCCAAATAGTGGGGCTCCTGAGGGCTCTGGAGACACCCAGATCCTACAGTCATGGCAGATAGCTCCAGAGTTTGATGCCTTGCCAGTGGGCCCTACTTTGGAGTATGTGCTCCGGAGAGTGACAGAGTTGGACTCAGTTGTGACTTCTCTACACATGCCTCTTCTGTCCCTTCTATTTGAACCAATAGTTGGAGCTGGAGATGGTAGGTGTAGACCCAAGAGACTTGAATCTTTGGGCTGTCCATGTGCCAGCTGAGCCCTGAGCCTCAGTGGAGTTGCAACACTTACTCTCCAGTTCATTGGACTCACCCAGGACAACTAACAAGGAGGTGAGGATGGGCAACCACCATACCAAGGAACAGAGAGAGTCTACAGCTGCAAGCAAGAGGGTCCCATCCATCAGCCATATGAGATCGAAGTCCCCTCTCAATTAGAGGTGGAGTAGGCATCACCATCCCAGAATCCTCAGGATTGGGGAATGAACTATAGAGTAGAGTGGACTTACTGGTATTCTCCTTATTGTGATTCTAGCAATGGAAGAAATTATGTCATTGATGGGGAGACAGTGGCCACTGGAGGTGCTGAAGACAGGGAGAGGGAAAAAGAGGTGTAATATAAGGACACTTTCAGGACTTGGAATTGTCCTGAATGACATTGCAATGAAAGATACAGGCCATTATATATCCTGCCATAACCTACAGAATTGAGTGGGAGAGAGTATAAACTACAATGTAAACTATAATCCATCCTTAGTGGCGATGCTCCAAAATGTGTTCATCAATTGCAATGAATGTACCACACTAATGAAAGAAGTTGTTAATGTGTGGAAAAGTGGGAGGTATGGGGAGTGGGGCATATGGGAATCCCTTATATTTTTTATGTAACATTTTGTGTAATCTAAGTATCTTTTAGAAAAAATATAAAAAATATATTTTTTAAAAAGTCTTGGGTTTCTAACTTATTAACTGGGTTTTAGAACCTTTGATGGTGCTGTTTTCAAATGCAAATATTGCCTTTGTTCATGTCCCCTAACTTTGTATTATCATAATGGTCTTGCTGCTCCTGGGCTCCATTCCCCTGCCCAGATAAAGCCTAAAGCATCACTGTCTTCATCACACATCTCTGACTCACATGCCCAGAATAGTTCCTAGTGTCTTGAGCATAAAGGTCAACCTATAGCTTATCATCAAAGCCCTCTGCAAACAAAACTCAATATAAATTATTAGCTCCTGTAGCAGTTTGATATTATTTATGAATTCCAAAAAATATATTTGATTATGTTTAAACTGGTCTGTTCCTCTGGGC
>PVKH010021753.1:0-14254 GCA_004027955.1 Chaetophractus vellerosus | reverse complement strand
GCTTGCCATTCTCAAGGCGGTCTGCCCGCTAGGAGAGGTCCCCGGGAACCGAACCCGGGGCCTCCCATGTGGTATGCCGGCACCCTATCCACTGGGCTATCCAGCCGGCCCCGAAAATTTTATTTTTAATCACAAAAAATATTGTTTTGAATAAAAATATTTTTCCTCAGAATAAAAAAAATTTTCCTAATAAATATTTTTTTCTTTATTTCCCTGTGTTTGGTAAAGCTTTAGATTGCTAACATTAATGTATAAGTTAGGATAGATACTATCACGAGTATCCAAATAGCTGATCCTTGACTCAAAATGCTCATGATAGGCCCACAATATATCCCAAAGAAGGTGTTCTTTATGGAAATGAAACACACTAACAAGATGTCTGAATTTCATCAATAAGTACAATAGACAATTGGAAGGGGCTGCAAAATATCTTGTGTGTAAAATCACCACCCCCTCCACCCCATATCGTCCCATTCATTTTCATTTCCAGGCTGCTCATGTTTCAAATCTTGAATGAGGCAGATCGGCCTCTTCTATGTCAATATAAGAACAAGAAAAAGAAAATAACTAATATTTAAAATCAATCAATGAATAAAGCCAACACTTTTTAGAGAGGAATATACTAGCAAATCAATTACATAGCCTAGTCTATCATCTGAGGTGAAAAGATAAGTCAAATTTCCTATTTTATCAACCTGATAATGAAAATGACAAAACGTATGGGGCATTTGCTGTAGCTTCAGCATGTCCTTGTTTAGCACTCTGCATCTGCTTATAATCTTCCCTGAGGTCACACAGTTTCCTGATCATAGCACATCCTTTTCTGTAGCTTGACCAGGGCTCACTGTCACAGGTGAGGGTTGTTAATCTTCTAGTTATTAACATCTCCTTGGGGTCAACTGAGGTCACACGTAGGCCATGAGCTTTCAATATGATGAGCTTGCGTAGTGAAAAATATTTTTCATTCTACCTATTTATTCCTGCTTAGCCGGAGTTTCCCTTGAGTATCAATGTCTCCCTGCCCCCATTTTCTTAATCTGTCATTTTGGGTGAAATACATTTGTTGTAGTTTTATCATCCTCAGCATGAAGAATTGTTGTACTGTTTCTGATTTCTTGATTTTTCTGCCATAGTGTAACTCAATATAAACTCTTGACTTTACTAATAATTCACAACACTGCCTAACGTTCTATCATTCCAAATTTTATAATTTATTCATTAGAAATAAACTCTTTTTAGACAACTAAGGCACAACAGCACAAAATGATTATCAATTCAGTTGCTGAATCTAGTTTTCTTAAACTTTTTATCTATCAAGGATATGTGCATTCACATTTCCTCCTTGCTTTTTGATAGTATATTGAAAACCCACTTAGCACTGTGGGCTGTGGCCTATTTTTTTTCCTTCGTTCATTAGTTCCTGTGTGCTGTACCAAATGTGATTTTGCCACAAGCAAAATATTTCTTAAAGGTAACTTTCATACCTTTAAACAAGTACATTTTAAAGTGTAGTTTCAAGAAAACCCTGATGCTGGGAGAATTAGCAAAGCGAGATCACATATATAATGAATTTTTAATAAATGCATTTTGAAAATAAATATGAGCAAATTAGTTTTTCTCTAGTCTACTGTGATACCCATGTGCTGGATATTACTGCTTTAATGAGATCTTTTGGACTGAATTGTAAACATTAAACTATGTTTCTTTTTATATTATTCCCATGCTATTCATTGGATGATGTGAGGGCAAATAGACACTTTCAGTATCTGGTATGCTCTTTGGGTGAACTTGTAGAGTTAATTAAATAAGAAGTGTTTTTAAATTTCCACAGCATTTCCAGGATATATCTACACTGTTAAACTGGATGGTTGATCTCAAAATCATGTGGGGAATTGGACAAACAACTCTGTCTCCTTCTCATTTCCAGGTTTACACACCACTACGTACTTGCCACATTGGTCTTTTCTATTAGTCCTAGGGGGTCAGAGGTGCACCCAGGTCCTCTATGATTACTCACCAATTTACATGGACAACACATAATGAAATACAAGTGTATGCACATTTGGAACATACAGTTACATGTACACGTAAAGGCACACTTATAATTTAACTTTCCTTAACACAGTTATAAAATGTGAGACAAAAAAAAAAACTCCAGTAAATTTGAATTTAAAGCAGAAATGGCTTCAGTTGTATTTTAATTTCTTTTCCATCAGTGTGAGGGAAAATCCACATACCAGAGAATTAAAATGCAGAGAGGATTCACATTAGTGCTGAATTTAATCTTTCAAAAGGAGCAGTGGGAATGAAGGTTGCTCGTAGACGAAGGAATAATATGGCAGAGCACAAGGCACCTGAAGCACTCACAGGATTCCCAGAAATGCTTTGTTTTCTGCCTTCAAAAAAAGCAAAAGGCAATATTTACATTTTCTGGGTTTAAACATTTTCTATGCAAGTTTCTTGATCATCTATTATCCAATTCTTATAGCCACCATGCCCCTATTCTAGAGATGAGGAAATGCAAGCTAGGTGAATTTCTGTGATTTGCAAGTATAATCCACCAAATAAGAGGCCTATGCAAGAACCAAAATCAGATCAACTGGTTTCAAAACGTATGCTTTGTCCTCTTCATTGCAATGCCTGCTTGATAACTATTGTGTTCAAATCTCTTGGGGCTGATCTCATCCAAAATGCTTAATTTCTTGTTTCCTCATTTTTGCTGGGCACTGTGCTGGCCCTGTCATTCTGGACTAAACTGCCATCTCTATTCTTAAATAAAAGAACAAGAAACTTAACTTTGAAGGCTACAAATGTCAGTTCTTTCAATATTTTCTATAATACAACAATAAAGATAATGGGTATGGGCCTAATAGGCACTATATATTTATCACAAAGTCTGAAAAGTGTATATTTTTCATTCCAAGGTTGTCTAAATGATATGCTGTAAATCACAATTACATAAAATATTTTAGCCTTAAAAAAGAATATATTTGTGTCTTTAAGGGGCATCTTGTTTCTTCTGAGAGAATGGTCCTAACAATTTTATTATTAGTTTAGGTATATAAATGAACTTTCTTTTCCTTTTTCTGCTAATAAAGTGCTTTTTAAAAAGAAATTATTTCCGTTTTTGAGTAATGGATGAGGACGTTAAGTACAATACAGTGAACTGCTAATCAGGACTGCAAGTCACTTATTCTCACCCAGGAATTATCTCATAAATTTTGAAATTGGGCACTGGCTACTAAGTTTAACTATAGTTCTCACTGTAAACCCATAATAAATGGATGTATTACACTAAATTAGATGATGAAAAATTGATGATTCTAAAGATCTCTTCTTCCAAAATTTTATAGTGTTAATACTGATTGGTATCCTGCTTATTCCCAGAATTGAATCAGATCATGGATCTTGCTTCAATGCAAGAAATAGAAACACCTTTAGGTATTTTTGTGCAGACAGATATTTAATAACAGGAAGAAGGTTCCTATATAACAGTTGGGAAGTACTAGAGCCATGGCTTAATGGTGGACTTCCAGCAATGACTGACAGGACATTGTGGTACTGAGCTCCTAAGTAACCTATTATATCCAATGCAGCCAGGAAAGTGGAGAAACAGGAGGTTGGGACTCCAACTATTGAGCCCAGGAATGCATGGACTTGGCAGTGATGCAAAGATCAGGAAGCCAGAATCAGGCCCTGTCCACCACAACTGCTTGGATCCTGGAAACAGAGTCTGATCACTGCTCTTACAAATATATTCCACATCTAAGAAATAGAGACTAGACTGATATCCACAGGAGTTAGGTTCTAGCAGATAAATCACTGCAAACACAGAATTAGTGAATACTAAACCATTATTTTTAGGGGAAATACAGAGGTGTTAAGTCCTTGAAACCTCTGGTCACTATATTTTCATCACCTGGTGAACACCTAATCTTGTTTTATGAGTGTTTCTGTTTAAAGACACCTTATATAATATATATTGTTGATTCATTAACATTGAACTCACAACCAACAGCAATACAGCTCATGTCTGAATGAAGTTTACCTAACATGTGCATTTTCTCCGTAAAGTATACCAGAGTCTTCTTGCACTTAGGAACCTGGGAGACAGCAATTCAGCACTACATTTAGGAACCATTAGAAACAGCAAAATTACCAACAAAAAGCTCAAAAATGTAGCAAAAAGTGGCACTCAATAAACTGTGAAAAAGGCCCTGGTTTACAGTATGAGAGCTGGAACATGAAGGTAGAGCATCGCCTTGTGTGACATCAGTTGGGAATGTGCACATCATGGTACTCAAATTTTTCACAGTTTTGAACATGTCCATGAATGACTTTGAAAGCACCACAAGAATTAAGTCTGAAGTTACGAATAAAATTTCAGTATCTGAATTCACCAAGTGTGTGTGTGTGTATATATATATATATATACACACACACACACACATTAATTTTAAAAATAGGAAACACATTAACCATTATTAATATTTGTACTAAAATGGCTTCTCTTCTCTTCTCTCTGTCAGATAATCCCATGTCTTCTATAGTGTGTGATGGTCTCCAAGAGAAGGTGAGATTTCACAATGGGAAGCGATCATAAAAGTTTCTTCACTTATTTCTTCATTTTCCGCACACGGTGACATAGTATCGTTTCTGTGTGTCTGGTGGAATGGATTTATGGATTATATTTTGAATTATAAAAAAAGCAACAACAAATGCTCAACAAATAGATGACCTAAAATGTTCTTGCAATCAAGTATGGATTGAAGATAATGAAAACTGAATTAAAAACAAACAAAAAGAAAAGGGCAGAGCTAACACTTTTACTTAGAGCTACGCATTGTCACTTGAATAGGTAAAAGTAATGACAATTTAATCAGTTCTACAAAGAGGCTGGTCAAACGTTTCAAATTACCAACAGCACTATTTGAAATATGGATTTACTTTTCTTATGATGTTTTAAAATTAGTTTGGACATTTTGAATAATAAAATGTCCTGGCATTATTTGTCTTTGAGCTCTATAATATTGTATTTAGTACTTCAAGACTTCTTAATTGAAAATCTATTATACAATAATTTTTCATTTCATAAAAGAAAATCATGTTTACCAGAAAAATATAAGATACTGATAAACAGGTAGAATAAACAAAAAAAAATCACCTTTAATCCCACTATTTAAAGAAAATTTCCACTAAACATTACTGTTTCTCACATATCTACAAACATTTTACAAAAATAAGATGACTTCAAGTTGATCAATAAATTTTCATTTACATCTTGCAGATTTGTCAAAAAGGAAGAAAAATTAAATTATAAATGAAAAGTAGTTAAAATCTACTTTATCCATTTAAAATAACCAATATTTATAAAGATAGATAGCTTTATTGAAAGCTTATTATGAGGGGACTGGCTGTATAGCCCAGTGGATAGGGCGCCGGCATACCACATGGGAGGCCCCGGGTTCGGTTCCCGGGGACCTCTCCTAGCGGGCAGACCGCCTTGAGAATGGCAAGCCGCCATGGGTGGGCCAGAGCCGCCGTGGGCAGGGCAAAAAGCTGCCATGGACAGGCAAAAACCGCCAAGGGCAGGGCAGGTTGCCCGCGAATGGAGCACAGCCAGCCACCCGCGAACTGAAACCCGGCCGTGAATGGAAGCAGAAGACCCCCACAAGCGGGGAAAGCCGCACCTGCGCAGTGACCGGTCTCAGCGTGTCGCTGCAGCGGGGGGAAGGGGAGATATGTAATAAAATAAATAAATCTTTAAAAAAAAAAAAAAGCTTATTATGAGGCAGACACTGTGGTACATGTTCCACATTTCCCCATTTATCCTTACAATCAATTATATAAAAAGGAAGTAAAAAGAAGGACAAAAAAATCCTAGCGCTCATTTTGTTCCCTCGATACAGAAACAAAATAAAACAAAACAAAATGTTGGTTGATTTACCTATGCTAATATTTACTCTTCAAAACAAATTTATGGGATATGTTTTAGTTGTTGCATTTCGCATACAGGGAAACTGTGGCTTAGGGAAGAAAATTGTTCATAGTCAAAATGCTAACCAACAAAACAAAGCTACTGAGTAGAAAAGGGATTCAGCACAGGCCCATCTGACTCCAAGCACAGAATCTACCTAGGGAGCTGTCATTATTAAAGGTGGAGGGAATGTCTAAAGTTCATTTGTTTAAACCTGAAGTAGATCACTTATTTCTATCAAAAAACTATCAGAACCTGTTTTTCTATGGAGATGGTTTGGTGATAAATCCTAGAAATAAAAATGAGAATAATAAAACCTCTACTAAATAATTAACATTAACATGCATATATATAAATATGTAAACATTCACATACATACATATATTCTGAACCCTTTTTATATGTGAATTGCTTTTCCTTATATATATATTTTAAACTAAGCTATCTTATATGTTTTACGTGATAAAACATTTAAATTTTATATTTTTAAGAGTTATTTTAATAGTTTTAAATATAGACTTTAGAATTGGGGAAAATTTACTTTTGTACAACACAGTTTTACAGAATTGTGCCATTCAGACTGCTGGGATGCCAAATGTCCATTTACTTTGAAATATTCCTAGACAGGAATATCACAGCATTGTATTTTAAAACATTGTTTATAGTCAAACAAACCCAAATATTCTGGACTTGAATGCAAAACTAATATATGTTTTAGCTAATGCAAGACTTCAAAGAACTCCCAAGCCTCCGATAACCCAGTTTGGTTATGACCCTGTGGAGATGAGTGCAAATTCACTTGCCTTTGACTTAAAGGAACTGCATTAGGCAGCTTTCACAAGATCATGCTGCATTAAAAATAAGGTAAACAATCTCAGGGTTTCCAACAATACCCGTTTATTTATTGCTCACATTACACATCAGCAGCTACAGGTAGGCTGCCATGTCTTCACTTCAGGCTGTGGGTGAGGTTCAATTCTGCTTCCCCTCTGTTTTCTTTCTGGAACTTAGGGTAAAGGAAGAGTCCTTCTCTGGAACATGGCAAAGGGCACAAGAGCAAGAATGCCGACCAAACCTTAACTACGGTTTGGGAAGCTTCTGTTTCCAAGTTTGTACATGAAGTGCGTCACATCCACTCCCATTCCATTGGCCAAAGCAAGTCACCAATTCAGTGGTAAAGGGGTATTTATTTTTGTACAGAAAGAAGGGGATGAAAATATGAGGCAAATTTTCAGTCTACCACAGGTACTTGAGGAAGCTTTTGGTAAATAGTAACATACATCTTTTAAATATTCCTGGGAAGCCAGTGAGACTCAGCATTTTGATCCCTATTTAGCAGATCAAGGAATTGAGCTTCAATTATATTAAGTGACTGCTAAATGACAAGATCTCTACCTGCATATCTTCCATCTCCATAAGAAGTTTCTTTTTAAGTATACCAGTATAGAAGATGGAATATTCATTCTTATATTCCTTTTAGTGCTTAGCACAATTGTTTGCTTATGCTGTTGATTGATTAGATTTTATGAAATATAGCTTATTCATTCATTTATTCATCAAATATTTATTGACCACTTATCTTATGCTAGATGCTGAGGATATATCTGTGAATAAGAAAGCAACAGTCCTGGCTTTCATTGAGCTTACATGAAGTGGGAAATATTCCATTCTAAAAATATAAGTTTCTATCACTATTCTCATAATTTGAAATATCTGATGAATTTATGTTAACATAAGTCTATTTACAAATGGAAAATAGTAGGAATATTATAGAACATTTTGCATAGGGAACGATAGACTAGGATAAGAGCAGAATATAGAAATGTTATGAAAAGAGGACCATATTGTTCTGGAATCACTGGGGTTTTATCCAGCAGAGTTGTTCAATTTATAGATTTCTACCATGTCATTCCAATTCCTTATATATGAACCTTTAAAGTTTTAGTCTTTCCAGGAAAAGGTGATTATTATCTAATTCCAGATCCTTACACTTAAAATAGAAGATTAATGATCAGTAAAGTAGTCAAATGCTGGCTGTGGTTTGCCTGCAAATACCTTGGTGACCTGGGAGAAGCAGTCTAAATCAATCACTAAAAGGAAAGTGGAGACTCAGGTACAAGTCACTTTCCTGTCACTAAGGTGCCTCAGGTCACTTGCTCCACTGTGGAATCTTTAAATTGGGAGGTAAGAAATAGAGAAGGACTTTTCAAAAGTTCTTGGGTATTATTGCTAGGGATTATTTAAAAAAAAAAAAAAAGCTAAATTTATCATTGTATGTTGCTGTTCTTAGACCTCTTTTGTTCTTCTTTGTACCAAAAAATTGACTCCACACTTTTTACAAATACCTCTTTTCACAGTCTCAGGTACACCAGAAGAGATAAGTCAGCCAAAATAGACACTGGGACTGCTCTTATTTGATGTCCTTTAACTAGCGCTATGCTTCCACACAATTTTCCCTGGCATAAAATTTATGTATATACAGATATTTTGTGAATATGTTATTTAGTACAACTATGGTTTATTCTGACAGTTATTGGTTAAACCAGTCATACTAAAAAATTGTGACAATATTTCTAATCAATGCATTCAAGCCAAAGTAAAAATGACTAATAAAGACAAAAATATCACTTTTCAAAATTTGAAGGAGGAAATTACTGTAACAGATCTAAATATAAGAATTTCAGGCAAACTTGAATTTGGTTTGGAGGATGTGGGGAATAGAGACAGTAAGACAACCTGAAATTGCACGACCCAAGTGTCCCTCATTGTATCTTCCTGTATCAACATCCATTCCCAACTTTATCACCTTCCCTCCTGTCTTAGAAGAAAGATTCCCTCTTCTTTTATCAGAGGTTAATCCCTCTAGTATTCTTCATGCCATTCTAATGAACCATTAACAATCCCTTTTGCACAGGCCACTCTGCTTATCTGTAAGAACATAAAGAAAACCAAATCATTATTATCTTTACCACTCAAAATTGTACAGGTGGTGATCACCCGTATAATTCTGTCTGTATTTTGCAGAATATTGAGAAGGCATCTCAATAGAACTAGAAAAAGCAGGCTGCTGAGTTGAATGGAGATTGCAGTTTGGGGTTTCAAATAATAAGAAGCTGTTCAGAGAAGGAGATCAGAAATCTGCTCAGGAGTCTCTGAGGTTTTTGCCCAAATATTAAACTGCACATGAGTAGGGGGAGATAGCGTGAATTCTGGAAAAGGCCAACTGCCAGGGGAACTGTGAGCTGAACTGAGATTCTGCAGGCCTCACATTGCAGGGAGATGTAAAGAGTCCAATGAGCCAGCGTGGAGAGAATGATACTAAACAACCTAGCCATGTAACCAAGACCACAGAATAGTCCAATGTTAGAAATAAGGCTACTGTAGCCCTAGAGTACATTATACTCTAGAAAACCACTGACAAGCCTCAAAAGGATCAAGCTTATCTCCCAGTGTATTACCTGTCTTCCAGATTTAAATTAAACACACTTGTTGTCTTAAAAGGCAGACAACAATATCAGACTCTCATAATATATTGACAATACAACAAACACTTTAAATCATTGGACATGGGAAGCAGATATGGTTCAAGTGGTTGAGTGATACTTCCATGTTTGAGGTTCCAGGTTCAATTCCCAGTACCTCCTAAAAAAAAAAAAAACTACTGGATATGAAAAGAAAGAGAAAAATTTGAGCCTCTAGCAGTCAAAGGCATTAAGAAATTTATTAACATATATTTAAAAATTAAAGAAGATGAATATATTAAGTGAAAAAGGAGGGATCTAAGTAGAGCAATGGAAAGTATAAAAATGAACCAGATGAAAATTTTAGAACTGAAAAACACAATAACTTAAACAAAAATTCACTAGCAGATTGACAATGAAAAAAAAAAAACACAGTAGTCATTGTGCAGAACAATACTAATTGTTCAATTTGAAACCCAATGAAGAAAAAACTGGGCTGAAAAAAATGAGCAGAGCTTCCATGACCCATGGGACAATAGCAAGCAGACTATCATACATGTAATTGAAGTTACAGAATGGGGGGTAAGAATAATTAGGACAGAAAGGTATTTGAAATATTCTACATTTAAAATAAAAATTGCAATAAAAGTCATTTATCAGCTTTCCTTTTGCCATTCCCATACCTTCCTGAAATATTATCATCCTTTCCCTTCAGTAGGAAAATGTGCCCCCTCTATTTCAGTTACTGTGAGTAAAAAAAATCCTTCAGGCAATGTGGCAGATTTTTGCTCTCTTGCCCTGCCCTCACTTTTCACCTAGGTCCTCACTCTGGCCTACTTGGTAATCCTTATTTGATTTCTGTTTTAATACATTTGAGGCCAACATCTAAAATACCAATGTAATTGGAGTCACCATCAGAGTGTAAGCATAAAATAATCCATAATCCACTGCTGTTACCCAAAACTAATTTATTTTCTCTAGTGGCTAAACTGAAGAATTCAATGGTGATGGAATAGGAATCCCCTGCCCCATGGCCTGCATTTTTCAAGCACTTGATGGTGGCACTAATCCCTGTGATTTCCCAAGGGACATAGAATTACTATTGGTTTAATATATTTTTTTAAAGTATAGGAGTACCAGGAGCTCCCTTAGCCTTTCCTAACATAATATCCTTTAATCTGTGAGTCAGAGAGCCAATGTGTGGATTCTGAGTTTCTGAGAATAGCTATTCCAACTGCATGCTTAAGAGTTATAGATGGAACCATGAAAAGAGATTGGGAACACAATGAGCCTACTCAGATGTGAGCTCAAATCAAAAGTCTATCTATTAAATGACCCTAAGAAGTACTGACCCCTCACTAAAAGCCAATGGAAGCATTCTGGATTCTTAGGAATTAAAAATACCTTATATACAAGGTCCAGTCATATCTGTAAAGTCTAAATATCTCCCTTTCTCCCAGTGCAGAATTGCTTGGTAAATAAGTCAGTCTCTTTGGGGGATATTTGGTGGAAAATTCCGAATATACCTTTGTTATACTACTGCAGAGACTTTCTTCAAGATACTTCATTAAAGAAGATAGGCTCTGTGAATTAACTAAGTCCAGAAATGGAATGAGGGGTTAACAATTCTCTAATTTGATGGCTCATCTCGATCCTCTTTTAACAGATGAATTCCCTCCCCTCAAATAAATAAAAGGTCTTCATGGGTTGCCGATCTCTTTCAACCCTAGAAACTCTAGTAAACTATTCAATGCCAGATTAACCAAAGTGGTGAGCATGGCACTGCTGCTGCCCATCATGGCTGCATCCCTAGTGGGATTGCTGTGCTACCACTACTTGGCATGTGGCCAAATTCTTTCATTCTTGTAGAAATCAACTGTGGGGTCTACCTTTAGGATCCTTCACCTGTAGAAAATTTCTACAAACTTACTTTGCAGAGATAATAATGCAACCCTCACCATTGTTATTTGTTCTTGTTTTGTTTTGTTTGTTTTGTTTTAAGGTCTGGAAACAGGGAAGGACATCTAATTCTTTTAAGAAGGCAGAGACTTTAAAGTCTTTGGATTCTTTCTCTACATTACTGTAACATGTTTCTGACATCTCAACTATGTTTAGTACGGGCACCTTTTAAACCAGAACAAATTAGCCAATAATTAGTACTCACAATGACCTGAACTAATTGTTGTATCCAGGTTCCCTGGTAAAGTGCATCAAAGCTGATAAATTCACCCCGATTTGACATTACTTGTTTTCCTTGTTCTATCACCTCAGAATTTATTCTCTCATGTATTCCTTCAGAAATTCACCTATATAAATCAGCAAATGCTTGAGTTTCTTTTCTAAGGAGAGATAGACATCTGACAATGCATATTAGCTTTATATCCACACAATTTCTCTTCTGTGTCTTAAAGTTACAATGTGTCAAAATCCCCAGATTTAAAATTTGTATATATAAATGGCAACAATTTTTTCCATGCTGTTTTATATGTTTTTTCTGTATACCTGAGGAATGATACTGTAACTACTGCCAAATATGTGGTCTGGTACAACATTCATAGTTTCTCCTTTGTAGTTATTAATTAAATATTTGATCTTGTCATTGTAATGCCTTTTAGGAGCCATTATTCATCATTATGTAAACAATATAATCACAATTTCTAGTTTTGTTTTTATGTCCCCCTGAGTAAAAGCAATTTAATCCTGAATTAAATTGCTTCAAGACTTTCTTGCTCATAAGACAGAGTCTATCTGAAAAGGAGAGCAAGTTTTTAAAGTACTTAGTTCTCCCCTAGCTCCTACTTTTTAGTGTTTCTATATTGCTTATTGTAAAGTATAATTTCCAACATTATTTTTAAGGTTACCTCTGGCTCTCTGCTCCAAATCTATACCCCATCATACTTTTACCCTGAGCTCCAGGTATATGAAACTATTTGGTGCTTTAAGAAATCACGATTCTTATTTCTTCTTCCTAATCTTTGAATGCCTCCCCTCTCTGGGGATGATGGATTCTAGTCATCTTTAATAATCCCACTCAATGACTTCCCATGTCCCACCACTGAACGGCAGAGACAGTGTTGCTTCCTACTCCTTTATATCATCCAATGATATATTTCAAATATTTTGTGTCTCTGCCTACTCCTAGGTTAGAGCATATGAAGTTCTCAAAATATGAGTATGTAAAACAATGGCTTTATGAGGTGGGGGGGGAGGAATGAAGATTAAGTAGGATTAAATTGGAAAATGAGAATTAAACCTCTTTGGGATTTTTACAATCTTATAATAAATCACAATATTTTCAGAATTCAAGTAGAGTTTACTAAATTTCAATTTACTTCTAAATCCTCAGATATGTTTCAGTCTTGGCTCTGAAGCAGAATTCAGTGGGACACAAGTATGTTGCTCAGGTCTTATGGAGGATTGTTTTGGTTATTCTGTTTGACATAGCCCCAAAACCAAACTCCTTCTTTCCCAGCTCTGCTTGAGTTCTCAGGAATTTGACATCTATGGATTACTTCATTGGTTCCCTCCTTGTCTCCTCCAGTGGGTTTTGGCCAATGGAAGCCAAATAGATGTTACTAGCAGAAGATTCCAGAGCGAAAGAGAGGAAGGCCCTCTCCAATCTTCCTGCTGTAGGTTGTTTTTAGGCAGTGGCTGTATCCTCCAGCACTATACTCTCACCAGGCTCTGCTAACACAATGTCTGTCCCTAACACTGCAGACCAAGGGAGGATGATGGCTTTGTGAACTGTGAATTCACTTATCTCTGGGTGCTTCCATATACCTTGTTCACAGGTCTGCTAATGGTTTGAGGTTCACCTTCGTTTCATGTAAAGACTAATAAAATTACTTGCAGTTCTTTAACAGTACAATACATTATTAATTCAACTTCTTGCTCCTAAAAAGGGAACAAATCTTAATATGGTTAATTTATTTATGACCTGAGGAGATATGATAATAATTTATATATTTTCCCAAAAATTCATGGTGTCTTTCTTGGTTTAGGCAAAAATGTAGATGAGTCCCTTGTTTTAAAATAATCAATCATAATTCCGGCATATATCCTTCAAAGCTTAAATCACATTTTCTAAATTATTTTTAATTAGTGAATTAATATACATGTTCCAATTATACTTAACCAGTTGCATATGCTTTATTACTCCTACAACATTGGCCAGGGTCAGTTAACAATGTTTATGTTAAAAAATTTACTTCAGTAATTGTCTTAAGTTTAAACTAACAAGTTCCAAAAAATATCAAAACTTCAATCATATTTTCTTATGTAAGTGTGGTTAGTGGTAATTTGGAAACCTCATAGTACCTGCAACTTTCTATCCAATAAAATGCACTAAACTTGATTCTTGATCACTCAGATCAAGTAAATAAATCATTACAGGCAGTTCTTACTTTTCACAGGAATGTGAAGTCATAAAAAAAAATCACTATGCAATCTGAAACCATACAAAGCAAACTTAATAATCAATGGGTAAAATTTTAATTGTTCCATGACTTTTAAAGTGCTTTTGTTGTTGTTGTTGAAAATAATAAAGTCTCTCATACTCTAGTTATAAATGTATGGAAAAATGAAAACAAATATTAAAACTAATATTTGTTTAGAAAAATGTAATTGAAAGCAGAAACATTGAGAATTAAAGTATTTTATTTCATTGTTAAGAATGTATACAGCGGGGCTGGCCATATAGCCCGGTGGATAGGGCACCGGTATACCACATGGGAGACCCCAGGTTTGGTTCCCGGGGACCTCTCCTAGCAGGCAGACCGCCTTGAGAAGGGCAAGCCACCATGGGAGGGCCAGAGCC